>JAHZMU010002354.1:0-33053 GCA_027743725.1 Rambutsinella grinnellia | reverse complement strand
TTGCATCTTTCACACAAAAAAACGAGGCAAACTGCAACTCTCCTGGAAGGAGAAGAAAAAAGCCAAGCCTTCCGCATCTTTTTTCTTCCTGTGCTATATAAGAAGTTTAGGAGAAGAGAATTTCATACACATTCATTCAAGAACTAATCAAGAAGAACAGTCTCCGAATCGTTGACTGACAGTTGAGAAACACTTTGTATTATTAGTGATGGTTTTATTTTTAAAAAATCAAAGCGTAAATCTTTTTTACTTCATTTAGTTCAGTCTTGAACGGCAGTAGAAGGAGAAGAGACGTTTGTATCGATGAAACTTTACAGTTATTCTACTTGTAGTGGTGTAAAAAATAGTGATAAAAGTCAAACAGAAATATTTTGATGTAGATACAAAATTTTCGCCTTGTTTTACACGCTACCGTAGTCAGTCAATCAATCTAGCATCTTCCTTATAACTGGAAAAATAGTAAAGGAAGGAAATCCCATTTTTTGTTTATACTTCACGAGCTATACTTAAGTCTTTAAGTATCTTTCCAATTGAGTGGATCATTCAGTCTTCGGAAAGGAGAAGACGCTTCAACAACAAATAATTACATAGCTTTCCCCAAACTTGCTAAACACGTGCGTAAAACAGAGCATTTTGTTGCAACTCTTCATCCAAAACTGCACATACGCATTCAGACAGATTCAATCATATCAAGTTTACTTTATGCAACTGAACTGACCCAAGAAGAGTGTGGGCACTCCTGGCCCTATTTTGTGGTAATTAAATATCCCTTTCACAAGTTGCATAGGCATTGTATGTGAAAAAGGGTAATAAAAGTTTATAAGGAGTGGAATAAAAATAGTCAAAGTTAGAGTAAAGTCTTCTTCTGGCAATTTTTATAGTTAATAAATTAAGTTTACAATTGTTGCAAAACTAATAAATGCTTATCAGTAATAAATTTCAATTTAGACTGACCATAGTTTTGAGAAAGTAGTTTGTAGTTTAGTCAGAAATTAAGTTGGTCAGACCGTTTTTAGCAGGTAGGCCACTTTTACAGTTGTAAAGATTATTGGGTAGCGGACGACGCCAAAACAAGGGTGTTAATAAGGGCTAAGGCGTCAAAAAAACTTGACTCAATTTAGGTTTAATTACATAACAAAAGCGTAAAGAAAGGGTCGTCGGTTAACGATCAGCCGCTCTCATAATTACGAAAGCAGTTTTGTGTTAATGTAATAAGTGACAAGTGACGTAAACTTTTTTGTGTGGAAGTTATTAATCTAGATCATCATTCATAAAACGTAGTAGGTCATTGAATGATAATTTTATAGCCATATATGCAAACAGCGTCACTCCTCTTCATCATCTTCATACATTGTCGACAGCAGTGACTTGCTCGGACAAGGAAGTGAGCTTCACATCGATAAATTCACAGCTTAACAAGACAGCCACTTAAAAAGTAAGTAAAATCGAATAGAAAATCTCATATTTTGAAAACCGTCATAATGTCATTCAATCATATTATCCTGCCATTTTGCACACATTTTCAATTTTCGATAAAGGCCAAATTGAAGACTTTTTCTTACATTCTGGTTCAATAACTGAAAGTATGACAGTGTCTAATAGCCCTGTCGCTTTTAACGCGATCCAAGTTCAAGGTGAGAGTTGCCGCATGTATGAAACGCGTAAAAAAGGCGAAAATTTACGACCTGGACTAGGCAGGCAATAACCTGCAATAGTTTTTGGGGAAAAGTAAGAGAATATGTTAATCATTTGAACCGGTTTACTCACACATATTTCCTTCCAACAAAAATGGCTTAATGGAAGAACGAGAGTATCAAAGAGAGCAAAAGGGTTGTTTCATATCTCCCCATAAGGGATTCCTAATTCGTATCGTAACTTTAACCTTTGCAACCAAAACTAAAGTGAGATGGTGACATGCTCAAAGCCATAAACAACGCTGTTCCTTAAAGCAAAGAGTTGCAATTAGGGATTAGCGAAATATTGCCACGATTCCGTGTAATCTGTCAGCAAAGATTCATTCCTCCTTTGTGTCCTTTTACATGTCGTTTGTGATCACACGCGCCCTAGAACATCATCCAGTATGGTAGTTGTGATTGTCAAAGAGGAAAAGATGAATAGAAATTCACCATTACATAGCACCGCTGACGGCATACATAACAGTTCAAACATGACAAAATGTGTTTTCCTTCTAGAATTAACCTGACTCCTTCCTAAAAACGGTTGGATAGTTAAATGGATGTCCAAATTCCATGAAAAAACACATAATTTTGCAATCCTTGTAAATTTACTTCTCCTTATGGGATTGGCCAGTGTCTTGTACCTGGCACCTGTTTATTTTTTAGTTGTAAATGTAAATAGAAATGCCTTTTGGAATCCTCATTCCTAAAATTAATGAGCATTTAATATTAAATGGACGTGCTACAGTTTTGCTCATGTCATAGAAAACTAAAAAATATGACATCTTTTTGATGTGTTCTCACCTCGCTAAAGACGACATTACTAAAAACTGGATAGTTTTATGGCTACTCATCAATCACATAAAATCGAGAGATAACATAAATGAATTAAAACTAGTTAACCTTGTCTACAAAAGCAAAAAAGCAAATGTCCCTAGTCCCTTAAAACTAAATGGAGGCACATTTAAAAAGAATTACTTGTTCTCTATTAGAATGATTTACACTCATTGTTTCTATTTGCTTATAAGGCTCTTAATCAATTAAAATAGTATATTTAAAAGGACTAAACAAGTTGTCATTTACTAGTTTTGCTTAAGATGTCTTAATTTAGTTGTCGGTGCGCACTTCCCGAGTTAATCATCTCCGATTACAGCTTCATGGTTGTTGCCTCATGGCACACAACATGTACTTACTCAACTATTAATTAATTAAATACTCAAATAACTCGCAAGCACCTCTACCACCAGCTAGGTAGTTGACACTAATGAATATCAGGTTTTGCGAATACTTTATAGGTATGACACATTTGTGTACAAAAAGGGCAAGTTGTTGTGAAGGACAAAGAGGCTGGAAATATTCGCCCTTTAAATTCCTTTTATAGCAAAATACTTTAATTTTAAAACTCTGGAGTGATGTTGGTGAAACATCTGAAAATTGCTTTATTCAACGACCCGCTACGAGGTTATCAGTAGGAATGTGCGGTTAATTACTCATAAGAAATGCAATTTACAAGGCAATAAAGGTAAAAATAGCATCACAGCCTAGAGGAAACGGCAGTTTATAATTATCACAATCTACATTCAGGGCATACTTACTCCAGGATATTTTCACGGAATGTTTTGGTTTACTTTGAAACAATGGATGCGTGAAAAGGAATACCATAGGTTTTCTTGAAGTGAAAGAATGCGAATGTCATGTTAGTTTTGGCGTAAGCGGGTTTTCATTCTTTTCAAGAGGTTACTTTCTCTTCTTTCCGGTAAACCAGGCTCCCAGTTGGAACAGAAACAGACAAGATATTATCTTATTTACAAGTACCGGAGTTACACGATACTCATACCAAATGTGAACCAGAAGAGGATAAAAGAGAGGATAAAAAAGAAACCAAACAAAATGCAATATCTATTCATTCAAGGAACTCGACCGACATAAACACACTATATTGACTGACAATGATGATGAAACAACCAACATGATGCAAACAAATGCCATGATAGAATAGAGGTACACCATTTGTGTGCGTGATGCGGTTGGCTCTCCAAACTCATACCTATATTTAAGTCTGCAAGGCTTGAAGAGTGAATTGAATAGATCTTCCATCCGCCGCTCCTCCTTGATTTCGGAGAAAACAGATACACAAAGAACTTTTTTTGGAGAAAAAATTTGCGCAATATAATAGAAAATAGTAGCAAAATACACAAAAAACGAAGTCTTTTATTGCAATAACTCTTCTACAGACTCTCTAGAATTCTCTGCTTTTTTCATATCTGAGTAAGAGTGAAGGTAGTGCTCTTCTACTTTCCAATTTCCATCATTCCTATAGCTCTTATCCATTCAAACTTGCTTACTGCTTACAATCTCTTCATCTTCCGTTATTCATAGAGACTACCTCTTCTTCTTTCAATTGCTTGTTTTTTTCATGCAAACTTTTAATTCGCTCGGGTGATAGTAGTAATACGGTATTAAGGAAACTATCTAGAGCTTCCCATCTACATTCATGAAAGTAAAGATAGCAGTTTGTATAATGCCTTCCTTTACGATCGCTTTATATTTACTTTGAAATTTATAGTAGGGCAAAGGGTGAACTAAAATATTTTCATTTTGATACTCTCAAGTCATCTTCCTAAATCAAGAGATATATCAATAAAAGATGTCAATATTAGCAAACTGCAATAAAACATGGATGCTTAACATCACATCCTTTTTATTTTGTTTACATTTACTTTTCACAGTAGCAGAATTTTAGTGCTTCCTACACATTATGAGGAACATGTATCATCCTTGAAGCTTTATTTATAAATCAGAGTGGATGTCAGTGAGTTCATATTTCTTCGTAAAGTCATTATTTTGAAAGATCAACTTTTCAATATATCATCTAAAGCACAAAAAAATACAACTGAAAGGAAGAAAAATGTAAACACAATATATTGTTCGCATTTCAATTCTCTGCTTTGCTTTCCCTATTGTTGTTCTTTTTCCTACTTTCACTGTTGATGATGATGAGGGGAATGCTCAAAAATCCATGAAAATTTTATTTTCCTCTCCTGATGCTTCAAACTAAAAGTAAGGAGGTAGATGCTCCAGCAAAAATATAAGCCTTTGCTGATGCATGTGCATGCGCTAGGGTAAAAATCGAAAATTTTCTCAATTCTTTGCATCCATCCTTTTCCCTATTTTATATGACTAAAACCCAAACTATCTCGCTGCTCGGATACGCTCGTCCGGCCGAGGAGAAAGGATCCTGTCCTATCTTTCCCCACTTTCAAGAATCTCTCCCTCTTTTGCTACCCGAAAACTTGGTTTTGGTGCTCATTTCTCCTCTCATCTTTCTTTTCTCGTCATAAAGGCACGCATACACATACATACATAATAGTCTCAGCACAACCACCAAAGCACTCGTTACATTGCTACGTTCACCGCTTTTTACCTCTACTTGCTCTTCAATAACAAATCTTTCCTCCAATTTACAATAAAAACTTGTTTCTTCAACCCTCTTTTTTCGCACCTCTGTGCTCACTTTGCAGTTAGTGAGAAATTGAGTTCATGAAGTTTTCTCCTCAAATCACATTTCGCCCATTATAATGGAACTAAATCTAATAGAGGGGACTTGACCAGTTACTGTGGGGGTGTTAGACCAACCTCTTCTTGTGTCAAATCATGGGCTCATTAAAAGTTTCGAAGAATCCCTCGTGCCTCATCATTTTCCCTCGTTGAAAGCACTTCTTCGCTTTCGCAATTTTTCTTTTTATGTTTCCCTTCCTACTTCAACATTATTTACTTAGCGAGTAATCAGGTAGCAGTCAGCCCAAATCCCTAGTTCCTCCACTTATTAGTAATTCCCTCTCTTCTCCAATTAACTTACGAACGTTGCCATTTTTCTCCTAATACATATTGAATTAAGCTCCCCAACTAAATGAACTAGTTTTATTTGGCAGCAGTGAAAGTTTCCCTCAATTACCCTCAACTTCTCTTTTTACTTTTCTTTTCGACCTACCAATAGTCGTAAAGTTCCATCTTTTAGAGTCAACATGGGAAATCTTTTACTTCATTTCATTACTTATGTGCGATAAGAAACTCAACAATTTTCGAACAGCTATAAACGCCTTTTCATTTTCTTCCAAATATTACTACTCTTGCCTCGCTCCCAACATAACTTTCAGTTACACATAAAATATGTAACGAAGCAAAAACTAATACCCAAAAAGGAGGGGCCCTGTCTTTCTTTTTTATGAAGTGTATGAAATATAAATACGAGCCAATACGAGAAATGGATTTTTATAGAAAAATGCTACAATATCTTCTAAAAGTTATCCGAATCTAGAGTAAAAAAAAACTTAACAAGCATGCAAACTCATAGCACCTGATATCATCGTTAACGACTACTTACAATTGTCAAAATATCGTGTTTCCTGCATATCGCAAATGATATCAGATTGAATACCACAATGAGCTCTTATCGTACTACCGCTACTTTACTCTAGTGGTTAGTATATGATTACAAGGCTGAACAGAGAATAACTAATGGTATCAAATATTTAGTGTTTCTGTGCGTCTATCAAAACGTCGACAATAATATGACAATAATAAAATACATATAATCAATGAATGCCTCGCGACAATATCATTCTGTCAATCACTTGCTTCTCGAATATTATCTAATGTTTGATACCAATCTATTTCCGCTTTATACTAGTTTGAAAAAGTGAAAGTGAAAGTTCATGTACTTTCATAGCTAAATGTAAGACAAGCGTCGCTTGCAATACGATGTACTTTTGTACAATAATCTGATGGACAATAATAAACCGTGATTTCGTGTAGTTAAGTGTCATATATTTTTCATGCATAGGTGTAAATGGTTAATGTTTAACAGCAACGAGACTGTAAGCTAATATTTTACTGTGGAATAATTATCACAGTTTATTTTAAACAAACTTTACTTTCTCCAACCTATCTATAAAAAACCAAAAATAGATTTCTACAAGCAAATATACTCGTAAATCAGAAAAACGTGTGTTCAATTTATGTACAATAGCTGGAAGGAAAGTCAACATGAGACTACCATCATGGTGCAGATTTCACTCCATTACTCCATCCACGAGAATAAATACCCTCAAGCGGACTGTATGGTTTGTGTGAGTGCGAGATATACTGGTGGTTAGATAGGTTTAAAAAAGCGGGAGCTATATACTGGATAGTCTTTGGTCTCTTTAGACTTTCTGATATATTTTATTTGCTTTTGTTCAATACAATGTAGACTATTCTAACGGAGACTTCCAATTTCATATCTGTACCATAATTCATAATACGCCTTGTAGGAAACATGCCATTAAGAAAAGTATCACTGGAAATGAACGTTCCTTTGATGGAACCATTCTTTGTTTTGGAAAATAGACAGCATGAATCTCCAGATCAGAGAGAGTGACAGTGCTAATATAACTACATCCTTTTGAAGATTAAACAAATATATACCAGACAATAAGAGACAATAATACCCGACTTTTGAGAATCAGAAATAACTAAAGGAAAACATCCAAACAACGTAAGAACCAGTAAGACTTTTATGTTTTCTCAAAGAAAAATGAAAGTATGCCTGACAATTACTGCCAATAATAATGAGTATCACAGTCACATAAAAATGACAAAACTTTAGCGCAAAATGCGTTGAGAAAGTTGTATGAAAACGTCTATAAATCATATATGCATATTATTAAATCTCATACGAAAAATGTTTCATTTAAAAACTGGGAAAAGATATCGTATAAGTACTAGTACTAGGTCGATGCTGGCACAGAAAGAAGAAGTGACAAGACTTGTAACAGGCATGTGACGATCTTGTGGTGGAACATGGTAGTAGCAACCAACGACCCTCCACATAAAGTCCTTCAACCAAGAAGATTCAATCTGAGAGAAAGCCAAGTTTTATATCTTCACAGAACAGGTGAAAATGGATAAAATGTTATACCTACCACCTTAGCATAGCTTCGGAGAGTCATCCCTTGACTTTTTTTGGCTAGGCATTGATTAGAGAGTGAGCTTTTCCTAAAAGAAACAAAGGTTGGCGAAAACGAATATACGGGAGAAAGCTTATAAATACATCCATGGTATTCAGGGATAAAAGAAAGAATAAGTGAAAGCATCGTGAAACGTATATAATACGGGTAGCCATATTATCCCAAATTCTCTTCCTCCCGTTTAATTTTCTGGAATGAAGGGCTGGACGGAAGTCCCAGAGTCACAATTGAATATAACGATATAGATACTCAACTGCTTACAGGAGCAAAAACATGGCTACGGCTATGCGTATCCACTATCCTTTGTTCATCATTCAAGTACGACCGTGGCCGTAGTATATAATATTTTTGAGAAAATGTATGATTCCACCAGGACTATATGTGAACAATGTAGAGTAGTTTGCGCGTAACCGTATAGTGTATGCACTACCCTTATTGTAAGAGGAATATCACGGATGGGTCGAAATCAATAAATCCGTCGCTCGCTGCGGTATTCTAACTAGTTCCAGAGCAAACTTGTTCTGACTAAAAAACCATGTCGGGTATAATACATTATATGACTGGACTCATGTGAGACTAAAACCAAGTCTTAAAAAGAATGCTTTAGAGCCTTCACACAAGAGAAAGTCCATATTGTGCTACACAGTCCAATAGCGGAAGCAGTGAAGGAGCACAAGTAAAGACAACATGAACAGAGCAAAAACTTTGGGGAATAAGGAGAAACGTGTTTTGCTGCTTGTCTTTTCTCCTTTCACTGTTGTCTCTGTTGATCTCTCTGTAGAGCATGCATCAGCTCAGCCTCAATTCATCCTTCTCATTCCATCCCTGTCCACAAATCAACCCTTTCACTCTAATTCTATTTCCAGACATTGCTCAAATCCTCTTAACTTGAGGGCATTCAAGAGAACACGTACGTAAGTACATCCTTCAGAAATTGTCTACGTACGTGAAAGGATCCACCAATTTAGATGCATATGAGCTATAAAGCTCGTCACAAGCAGAACAGAAAAAACACAAGTTGTCATTCGAGCTTCTAAATTACCTGAAGAAACTAGAGCTTATGTTTGCTTATACGAAATTAGAGAAAAGCAGATTATACCAATTCTTGTAGACAAGTTGGAATAACAAACGAAGGTAATCATTCATAGGTGCATATTGTACATCATCCCAAATTCCCTAAAGGTATATCATATACACAGACTTTATAATTTATAAGCATTTAATAAAACCTATTCTAACTGGAGGTACACAAGTGAAATATAACAAAAAACTCATTTGCTTTCACAAGTTTGCTACCACTTTTTCTCCAAAAAACTCTCCACAACTGCTTCAAGGAAAAAAGTAAATGAAAAATTGTCAAGAAAATGAGATCCTTCTGAAAAAACTAATGAAAATCCACCATCCGCCTGAGCGAGAAGCACATTTTTTCTTTCATTTTAGTCTGGATCCTAAAGCGACTGGGAGCTACTACTTTTTTTACTCGCTGTCGCAAAAACAGCAAAAGATCCGCTTTCTATTCTGTTTGGACAGTGGTTCACCATCGTGTAAGGATTCCTCAGTATGAAGATAACATAACATGCTTCACAACTTTCTCCATTACACATGCTTCTGTTTCACTTTCTCTCTCTCTCTAAATAACACAATACTTTTACAAACAAACATTCTTTGTTTTCCGAAAGACGAGTCAAGGAGAGACGCATAACATTTCTTGCATTGTTACATTGAACTTCAAGGTTAATGTAAAAACTTCATTGATAAGATACTCTGATTGTAAAAAAGAAAAAATCCCATACGTTAGATAATTATGTTTAATTTAATTACAATAGCCATAGTCTGTCTTCCATGCTGTGCTTCAACAGCATATGTAATTTATTCATACCATCTTCAACAATAAATATTAGGCGCGCAAAGAAAACCTGCGTCCAACTCAAGTCCGTGGGTGACGGGACGTCAGCTGAATCTGTTTTTAAGAACATGATTTGTGATTTTAATTGACCTTCTTTGTTGTGTTCTAGTGAGAAACGCGGTGGTGTAGTCGCAAACCGTGACCTCGGCCGCCTTTGCCAGTGAAACAATGATCACCGCCGGTATCAAGGAAGGATAATATTACTTAGCGTGTAATTACAAAGTGCAATTAAAAGATAAACTATTATCTTCAAAAATCAAGTGGAAACGTGATTATTATCAACAATCAAGAAATACGGAAATTTCTTGAAACGTAACTTGTTGATGCATCAGTGTTCGCTGTGCATGGAGCCTGGAAGGGGAAGAGAAGAATTTTAATCAGGCGTTTCCCATTCTACTTAAAAGATGCCAAACTTTCTCTCCGTCATTAGGAGGAAAATCCCGCGTCATTTTACTCAGGTAAGAAAATACATTTTTCCACCATTCTTGTATGATTTAGCTTGTGACAAGCTTATCATCAGCAATGAACAGGTGCAATTTACTAATAAAACTTCAACTTCATAAAGCGTTTAAGATTCTGATCTGATCATGAGACTTTTCCAATTTAGTAGCTTCCAAATAGATTAAAGTCATACACAGAACATGCTTAAATGAAAATATGTTCAAAAGTTTTCGATTTTAGTCTAAATTTTTTTAGATACATAACAGAATTGTCAAATAATACGTCTTCATTTATTTGAATTTTATGGCGTAATTCGTAAAATTATATTCACTAGGTCTAATTCATGCAATGAACTAGATTTCAAACCACAAGTTTAAAAGTCCCATTTCTGGAATTTCCTTGCTGGAAGTTAGAATTATTCTGTACTCAAACAAAGCCTTGAAAGGGAAACAACAACATGCTGTATGGCATCTATTCGTATTTTTCATTTGCACAAAAATAAAATGTAGTGATCGTTTACAGTCGACTGGCTGGTGGTTTGGGGTGGGACTGTGTGGACTTGAAAGCAGCCCAAATTGAAAAGTAGAATTATATGAGGTACATTATATTTACACATCTGTGAATACATGTCTTATGCATCTAAGCAAAGCATAAAACGAAGGAATTAACTTTTGAGAACTTCCAGACACTCGTTTAGCCATGGATGTTTTGTTTTCAAATGTTTTGAATTTATGAAGTAAAAAGAGTAATTAGTGGAATTATATTGAGTGGTAGCAGAGAGAGAATGGAAGGGAGGAGGTCTTTTAAGGGTATTATTGGCGTCGGCCTTGAGGGTGTTATAAAAGGAGCTTATCAACTTGCATAGCAGTCGTTTGAGTCTTTTACAACTTTTACTCAAATACCTACATGATCACGTCACCTCATGTAAACTTATGGGTAGTTTATATATTCATTCCTTTTTAGTCCTCTTCTGTTTCTTAATTTTTTGCCATACACAAAAAGTCTAATCTGTCATACAGATCAAGTTCAATATACAATTAGCAGTCTCCAAAAGAGCTAAAAATAAGTTCCAACTAATAGAATAAAAAGTTGTACTAAAATGATAATGATGTTTTAAACAAAAGTTTTCAAGTATTGAAACTTTACGGTTTCCGAACCAGTGAAATTCACACTTTGCACTAAATCAAAGTGACAAATAGTTACAAAGAGAATGTGAGAAAGCGTCATCCACTTCCAAGAAAAAATTTACACATTAATTGATTAGTTAGGTAAAAGTATTTCCACTAACATAAGTGCTAACTCAAGGAGAAAAGTAATGTAATTTTGTATTTCGATGACGGTGCGGTGGTGCACTGATTCACCAGCGAGTAAAGTCTGTAAAGTTGGATGTGGATGCCTAAATTGAATTATGAAATGCCGATCCTACAAATGCGTTTCAAAACCACTTTGGTTCAAAAATGGATTTTACATTAAACCCTGTGATGTAAACACTAGCTTGTGTCTCACTCAGGCAAGAGCGAAGAAAACTTTTGAAAAGGACCACTTTGGCACTTTGTACAGATTACCTAAATGGAGCCTTTTAGGCTTTCAGATAACAAATCAATTAAAGTCTCTGTGATGACCCTTTTCTAGAAATTGCGGAGATGATGGCTTTATCGCTCAAAACAAAAGCCGTTTTTAAAAGATTACCTTTCCAACATTACGATTATAAGCTTTACCACAGTCTTCTAAAGAAAACACTTCAACGTTTACAAGTACAGCATATTGTGGTTAACCTGTCTCGTTCTAAGGTAAATGTTCAATACGGAAACTAACAAGACAAATTGCTATTGCTGGTTTCTTTACCAGAAAATACATAACCTTATTGTGTAAACTTAAAAAAATTCCGCAATTTAACTACTATGAGATAACTGATATCTTAATGAAGCACTTTATATAGACATAAAACGGAACTAGAATGATGCGACAAAATTAACGTCTTCAGACACCATAATTCCATCAATGAATTTTTAAACCATTTCGTACCGACTTATACTACGCCAATTCGACCGATAAAAATAGATTGATCGGAGTGCCCTGATTTTTTATGTTCAAATTTTGAACAGAATTTATGAGCTTTGTGGTCAGCAATGTAACATTTTATATTCTATACATGCAATAATCTTTGTTTTAATTCCCCAAATAGGTTCTTGCCACACTTGCAGTAAGTTTGGGCCCATTCGCTGCTGGACTCGGCAAAGGCTACAGCAGTCCTGCATTGGCATCACTCCAGGAATCGAAAACCAGTACTTTCCACGTAACCGCACAAGTAAGATCATTAAGTCGTTGTCATTTTCGCTTGACTCACTTTCACCACATTTTATTTTATTACTTTAACACGGTTTTGGAAGGCCACTATATCAATAAAACGTAGTTGAAAGCCTTGCAATTTTCATAAAAGTACTATTACAAAGCTAGTCGATTCAGAGGGTGCTGCAGATAAATTACTTCTATGATTTTTCTTTTCTCAAATATGACTCTAATTTTTCTGGGGACAGTCAGTCGGAAGCGACACAAAATTTGGACGAGTTTGCTACTTTTGCCGATAGTAAAATGATGATAAATATTATAGCTTTATGAATTGATGAAATATTTGTGAAATGAAACCAGCACAAATGGGTAATAGAATTAGGTTCAAAATGTACAGCCAAAATTGACAAAGATTCCAAGTGACAATTGTGATTGAATCACCTCTCTTCGCATTTCTTTAATTTACTGACTACGAGTCAATCCTGCCTGTTTGGATGAAATAGAAAACGAACCATAAACGGTGTCGTAAAATAAAATGATTTGTCGATAATGTATTTTCCCACACTGTTCAACCATAATTTCTAAAAGTTTAATTCAAAGTATGTGTATTCCTTGAATTACTATTACAGGAAGGGTCATGGGTGGCGAGCTTGTCGCTGTTAGGAGCCCTGTTTGGTTGCCTTTTCGGAGGTGTCATGTTGCAGCTGGGACGAAAAAAGTCTTTGCTGATCGTTGCTCTTCCATTCTCATTCTCTTGGCTTCTCACCGTCGTAAGTGCAAACATTAAATGATTCGTTGCAATGATATCAAATCAAATTATGTACATATTATGCACTAAACACTCCTGTGATTTTTCAGTTTGCCCAGAGAGTGGAAATGATGTACAGTACTTCTTTCATCGGTGGATTTTGCTCAGCCGTGACGCTTCTGGCAACTCAAGTATGTGATTGATAAATGGCAATATTGTATTTGAAATTGCAACATTACTTATTAGAGAGTGGATACTCTTGAAAAAATTATGCCACATGAACTATTCTTTAAATATATAAAATAATATAAAAACAACATGCTAAAAAAATATTAACATTTTCAGGTGTATGTAAGCGAAATTTCACATCCTGAAATACGAGGATGTTTAAGCGCCGTGTTGAAAATGGCTGGCCATCTGGGGACCCTATCCTCGTTTGCCCTTGGAGCCTTTCTAGATTGGCGACAACTTGCAACAGTAGCTGCCGGAGCTCCGATATTATTGTTTTTGGCTATTTTACCGATACCTGAGACTCCAAGCTTTCTACTATACCACGGAAGAGAAGAAGAAGCATGCAAATCAATGGCATGGCTTAGATCGAGGGGTGAAGATGTAGCTTCAGAAATGGAAACGCTGCGAAGCAATATCCTGAATAAGCAAAAGAGTTTTCTCCCTAAATGTTCTAGTCAATTTCCCTTTCGCCAGCTCTTTATAACATGTGGACTCATGTTTTTCCAAAAGTTTTCGGGAGTGACAGTTTTCTTCCATTATGCCGTACCGATCTTTCGACAGGTTAGAAGAAAATTAGTATTATACCAACATATTCTTTTGAAAATATCATTTGGAATGATTCATTATATAACAATGACGTTTTTCTCATAGGTTTTCGGAAGATCACTGAACCCACACGGGGCTGCCATTGTTGTTGTTTTCCTTCAACTACTTGGCTCAATGACATCTGGACTTCTAATTGACACAGCCGGCAGACTGCCTTTGCTCACTCTTTCAATCTTTTTCATATCTGGTAGTTTCTTTGGATTTGGATTATATAATTGGATGGAAGAATCACTGCCACCATCATATCCAGGTTTTGGACCGTCATTGGACTGGATTCCATTGACTTGTGTGTTATTTTTTACCTTGTTCTTCTCTATTGGAATCGGCCCAATTTCTTGGCTAATGGTATGTTCAAAAAACTTTTATGATTTTGTACGATTTTTATTTGTATGCTATTATGACAATTCTTTCTGCTTAAACAGGTGGGAGAATTGTTTCCGTTGGAATATCGGTAAGTTTAAATTTCTCTACCTTGCAGATGAATAAGAACATAAACTTAACCTGGAAAATAAACTACTTTCTAATGTCATTAATAGGGGCTTCGGCTGCGCAGTGTCAACATCATTCAGTTACGCTTGTGCTTTCGCAGCAGTGAAAACCTACGTAGATATTCATGCCCACGTGGGGCTTTACGGAGCCTTTTGGATATACTCTGGCGTATCAGTTGCAGGATTGTTCTTTGTATGCTGCGTAGTTCCAGAAACCAAGGGAGTTGAATTGGAAGAAATGGAACATCACTCAGTCCTGCAAACAAGCGCAACAACCGCACTCAATCCAAATACGCCACCTAACACAACCATAGCCACGTCTGGCACGCCGGCTCCGTCAAGTGCTTCTTCAAACTTAGTTAGCACAACAACACATAACAAACAATTTTTACCTCCCATTAAAGACAACTATTATCCACCACCCTTGCAAACCCCACCAGGGGCCAAGCTAACTCCCCGACCGCAACTCCACCTTAACCTGAAATTGAACAGCTTTGTTCACGATACCTATCCTGACCATCCTCATCATCCGCCTTCAGAGAGTATGCCTCTCCAGTATAGAAATCCTGGACGGCACATGATGATGCCACATATCGGACCCACCCAGTCCATGCCATATGAAGTCATGCATCAAAATGACCTGGATGATGAATATACTCACTCACCTAATCTAAGGTACTCACATCCACATCGATACATTGACCCATATTACACTCGGCATGCTCACCTTCAACAACTCCAATATCAACCGTCAAGTCATCGTCCTTATCATCACCATGACCTGATACCTGAAGTACCGTTACTATACAGTGAAAGGAGCAGTTATCATACACCATCTCATTTGGAGCAAATGTATCACAGTGAAGACGAATCTGAGTATGCCGTTGTTCCATACTCATCACGTTTAACAACCGGTCCATTTAGACCTAAACGAGGAACCGTCGTTTGACCTTTGAAAGAGGTGTTAAAAAGTATGAGCCACTTTCGAATCAATAATATTTATACTGAATATTAACTGTACTGTAACATATCTACAGAATATGTTATGCTATTTATGACAGCTTATAATGCGAGGTTGTGTTGGATTCGTAATTTAGTGTTTTGCTTCATTTTCTCTTATTTATCAAAAGGAGCAGCCGGCTTTTGTCCACATGAGTTGTGTTATATGTACGTTTACTAAAACACGCTGGACATTTTCTAAATTTTGATCTTTTGTTGTTAATAATGTCAGCGTATGTGCGTTTGGGACAAAGTGAGACATACTCCGCTGGATGGGGATTGGATTTTGGATTGGTTAGTGTTACCTATTATGAAAGTACAGATTTTGTTGGCCTACTGCTATTTTTCAGTAAATATTATGTTTTTAAAAAGTGTGTAAGATTGGCTACATATTTAGTCGACTGAAATGTCATAAAAACAATGGCAATAGAGTTACTAACGATAGTGTTCTAATGACCCTGTTCATTAATTACTTAATTATAAAGATCATGGATCTTATTCTTGTCCTTGTGATGCAATACTGCTTGTTCGGGTGTACTATTAAAATACTTTACAGCAACAGTGGACAATAAACAATTTTCACTATGTATAAAAACAGCAATTATATACTCGTTAAGGCTTAGCTTTTAAAGATATTCGACAGTTTATCCAAAGTTTGATAACAGAAAATTCTGATCTGACAATAAAATGAACTAGTGGATTAAACTAGTTTGAAAAATGAACTGAGAGTGAAATGTTAGTTAAGAAACAACTACTGTTAAAATTGAATATCCGCAAATATTGCACAATAGTAAACCATTAATGTCGTTTCAGAGAAAGAGATATTACTTAAAAATTATATTGAAATCAAATTACTGAAAATTTAATCAATAAGGTTCGGATCTCGTTCAGATCCCACCGCTTTAAATTCTCATTTCTGAACATTGCTGTACATCACCTAGTCCTGAGCAGGAAGTCGAAGTATAAGTGTAAGCATTTTGTTATAACCAAAATCTTTGTTAGCTTTTATAGCCAATTTAATACAGATAATAATGACATCTATCAACTGCTGACACTGAGTCTAGAGATAAGTATTCAAGTCTGTATGAGAATGAGAAGATCTTTGGAAGATGTATCAAGAATGGATGGTTGTATAGAAATCTAGGTAAATACATCATAGTCGCATTTTTTTGCTCTGATGCTGAATGAAATTTTATTTTAATATGCTATTTTAATTATGTTTAGAGCTTATTGACATGTACATATAAGATATGCGTAGGTTCTCAGTATATGTATTTTATAACTGATCACGAAACAGAGATTTTATTGACATGTTAAATTGTTAAAAGATAAGTATTAATAAAGTACAGGACGGTTAGTTTTATGCAATTGTATTTTCACCGATGAAAGCTATTTTAGTGTCGATTCAACATTCAAATGACTGGCAAGGATGCGTTTTGTAGATTATGAGTGTTGCAAAAATTTGTATCGTGAATACAAATTCTATGAGTAAACCCTAGTTTAGGACCTAACCGTAATTAAGTACATGAAAGAGAATGTAAAAGCAAAGCTATTATATTTAAATATGAAAGCTAAGCTAAAAGTATTATTAATTATATGAAAGTTAATATGAGATGAACCATTTGATAGGCGATACTAAACAGTTAAACCGCACTTGTGTACGATAAGGATAAGCCCATTGATTAAGAATAAGAACTTAATGAAATTATTAAAAGCATTAAAATGTATTCGGAACCCATAAATGTATTGCGCGCTTCCATGAAACTAACAAGACAATAAATAAAGACAATACCTGACGAAAACCATCTACTGGTACTGGTATTGTTTCAAATTATAATAATCAGATACAGATACGTACATAATTCGAGAATTTTTTTGAAATTAAATAAAAATTATTGAGATATGATTAAAAGAAAACGGTCCTAGATTTCCACCACTGACTACAATGGCATAATTTGCATTGACCATACATACTAAAATCATAATGCGATGGTTCTGACCTGGACATGAAACTTAACAAGCGCATTACATAATTCCTTTATTAATACAAAAAAGGCTTACCAATCGGATGTGACATGGAAGCAAATGTATCACAGTCCACAAGAAACTGGCCGGTTTGTTGTCCACCGAGAGTCTGAACTCTTTTGATAAGCAACTCTATTGTTTGAGCTCCTGTTAAACCCTCCTTCACCGGATAAGCTTGCAAACTGGAATTAAAAGCATGTAAATATTTAAAAACACGTCAACTTATTTGCGATTCATTTATTGTTTATAAACTTCAGGACCTGAAGTTCAGGTTTGAAACACTACTTACACTGCAACGCCCATGGCTCCTATTTGATTCCTGAACTAGTACTATTGACTATTATCGATATTTCGCCAATATTTTTGTAACGGGAACTTTAAATCTTAAATGGATTCTTCAATGAATCACTTTCAATTCATGAAATTACAACACAATTTCTTCACATAACCAGTAACAGAAACAAGATCGCACCGAGAATTCGATTCACATTTTCACTGTATTATTTATGCATTGGTGCACACCAATCAATCACTGACTGATTAAATCGCTAAACTGGTACCCTCTATTGAAAACAAATAATTTAATTGTTCGACCATCAAACTGTCATGAAATAGACGTGATTCTCCGGTGAAAGTAAAACTACTTTTAAGCAGCAGCTTGAATACAACTCCCACGCGTCTTACGTATCCCCTACGTAAACAAACTTGTGTGCTTTTTTATGCTGCTTTCTGGATTCAAAACAAGTAAAAGCACGACACATGTGATTGTGCTAAACCGCTACATAAACGGTGCAAGTGCAAGGAACAATTAAATTTCAATTATGGAAATCAGTTAATTGTGTTAAATTAATAAGATCCGAATTGGTATTGGTTTAATAACTATTATTACGGGCGCAGCTTCGACACTCGGTAGAATTTGAAGGGATTAAAGGTGAAAGGTGAGTTGCGTGTTTATTTTTTGTTCAGTTTAGAATAGTTTAGAACTTTTTGTTTATGAGATAATTTAATGATTTAATTTAAATATGATAAATTGCAGGACCATCCTTAAAATGTCTCTAACACTTCGAAGATTAAACTTTGTTGTGAGTAATCGGAAGAGCTCCTTCTGCTCAATTTCCCATCAACACACATCACTAAATAGTGACTTTTCAAGGCGGAGGATATCGTCAAAACGGGTGTTGCAGTTACATCAGCATAATGCTTTATTACAAAAGGCTGAGGAAGGGGCAAGTCTTTATCAGACTCGAAGAACAATGTCTTTTTTAACGGATTTATTGAAACGTAAGAAGAAGTCGGAAGATGAAGACATACCGGAAGCGAGGACCTTACCATTATTTGAAGAAGCTCCGAAGGAATTGACGGAGGAAGAGATTATGGAAAAAAGAAATGTGTCTAGATTAAGTCCGCAGCATCAACGTCTGGTTCATGGTATAATGCCTGTTGAGGAGCCTTACCAGTGGTTTCACCACACAATTAGATATAAACAGAAGATGTTCGGGAAATATGGAGAAAGTAGTGGAGTGAATCCGGGAATCATGTGGCCCACTCGTCAGGAGCTGGAAGAGAAGATAGAGTATGAAAACTTCTGCAATCCCTTCACGATTGAAGAAATAGTGGAAAAGAAGAAAATGGAGCGTCAACGAGAAAAGGAATTTGTTGAAAAAAGGTAAAAAAAAGTTATCAATAATTTTATGTTTAAGTAGAAAATAGTTTACTATTGTATTTGTCGCATGTCTTTTCAGAACAAAAGAAGTAGAAGCAAACATGCGAAAACTAGATGCTGTTAAGGAGGATCTATTCCAGCGCCAACAGGCTAAAGAAAACGAAGCTTCCGCAGCTAAGGTATTTACATAATGAAAACATTTAATCAGACTCAAGGATTAACCCAATTGTCATTGTTGTGTCATCATAACCTAGGACCGTCGTGACAAACTTATTGAAGAAGTCAGAAGACACTTTGGGTACACAGTTGATCCACGTGAGGAACGTTTCCAGGAGTTGCTCGCCAAGAAAGAAAAGGAGCAAAAGAAGAGCCTGAAGGAAGCAAGAAAACAAGCAAGACAACAGTATATGGTAGAGAAACTTCAAGGAAAATCTGCATCTGCGAAAGAGAAAGAGGCGAAGCCAGAAAAAAAGAAGTCTGACGATGATGACGACAAAGATTAAGTATAGATCATTTCTAAACAACTGTTTTTATGATTGTTACTATTTCTTTTGCAATAATACAAGGGGTAGAATTCGTTATTTCAGTCATTAGATCGTTTATTGAAGCCTATTGCGCTTTTTCTTAGGAGCTAATTACATTTTGTGTCATTATGTAAAAGCCAAACTAAACTGCGTAATATAAAGTACATTATAAATCCAAGATACATCAGTTTAGGGGTTAAAACAAAATCTTAATGATACACTGTACGCGATGATATAGGTTACATTTACTTCGAAAATAGGCTCATAAAGACGGCTTGCATAAAAACACGCACTCATAATGGACATTGTGCAGTAGGGATTAGAGCATAGATTAATTATTTAATTCAGCAATGAACAGCATCACCATTGTCGTTGGTAAAAGATGTTGCTGCAGCCGCTGCAGCTGCCAATTTGCGGTTTTGGCTCTTTCTAACTTCAAACACCTTTTGAATCCCTCCTCTAAACATTGTAAAGTTGTAATCAATCATCCCTGCAAAATTGAACATTCGAGTTAGTACATATTCATATTTACATGACCAAATTTTTAATCTTGATTTTGATTCCTAGTAAAACATATTTACCTTGCTTTTCCATCGCATCATCACGTAGTATGCAAACCAACGCTAGAAATCTATTGACTTCCCGAAGATGTAAAACAGTTCCATTGTTTAATCTAATGGATGCTTGGCTGTGACGATCAAAAGCAGGGGCAAGTTCATCACCAGACATCAAACCATAAATGCAAGACACATCAATTACAACATCAATCATATCGCAACAAAGTTCGTAGCTCTGCATGTCAACAGGTGAAGAATCTGTCGCGATGTATATTTTACCTAGATAAAGAAGAGAGGAAAATTAGAGGGATCTTTAATAAGATAAAATCAAATTAGTCATACGATCACTTACTAACTACATCGAAAAGAAATGCTTTTTCAATGGACGAATTTGAAATGAAGATGTTGAGAAGGTTTTCAAGTGTTGGAAGTTGTGGAATCAACTTCTGCACAACTTTGGAAAAGGCTTCAAATATCGAATGATCATAAATGGAGGTGAGATGAAAACTTAAATGCACTTGCTCTAAACCTGGAACAAAAAACAACAGATACATAGCTTATTAAAATGTCTGGTTTGAAAACTATGAATGCTGAATTAATCGTGCCACAATTATCATACCAGCATCATATAAGTCATCCGTAGCCCTTCCATGAATATCCCTTTGCGTATCCATTTTGAAATCTTCTGATAAGCCATCCACCTTGTGAATGAAAACTTCAAAATTGATACGTGGGTTGATTTTGTATGCTCGAGTTACGGTATGTCTCAATCGTTCCAAGGCTTCCATATAATCATCCTACGAAATAAAAACATCCATCTGGGTTAATAAACTTTTATTGTAAAGCTGTTACAAGAATGTCATCATTGTTATCCATTATCAAATTATTCAGTAACAATGATCATTGATTAATTCGCTTTAAATTAGATTCAAAAGTTTCCAACCTTCTCAATCCCATCAAAACTATCCTTGGCTTTTGCTCAATCCCACTAATGATTGTTCCATTCGGATCCACCGAACTCGGATCACAGTCGTAGACGCCATAACTAAGGTCCTTTGGGTAAGAACCAGGTTCATCTGGATCCGAAGTAGTGGCATTTTGGGGAATTTCAATATCGTCACCGTTTTCAGCCGACTAAAACCAAAATTAAATAAATTACCATCCCATATTAATTGTCTATTTATTTTCTAAAATAAAAACAGTTCTTCCTTACCATTTTAACAGCTTATGACATGTAAAACTTAAAAGATTCCACTTTTAACACTTAATTACAAATAATCTGCATCCCAAAATTGCACTATTTTTATTCGTAGTCAATCAATGAAGGGAGTGGAATGGAATGTATTAATCCCAAATAAATTAAACCAATACTGTGTACGCACTCAGTAATCAAACAGATAAAATTGATGAAATAGCATTATACTTTTTATTAAATTAAAAACTGTTGGTTTGTTTTGAGTTTGTGATCAACTGTTTGCCGTAATCGTAGACGTAGACGTCTTCTCTCATCCTCGTTCTCGTGACTTTTGTCTGCTCTTGATATGCGCTGCGCTGTTTGAGCAAAACTAAACGCTATACAAGTGCAATAGGTGGAAGCGAAGTGTTTTAGGATTGTAGACTGACTCTTTGTTCATGAATGCTGTTGTATGAATTTTTAGTAGGCGTTTTCTATTTGATTAACTTCAGCAATAATTTTGTAGGAATTTTAATACATACTTTAGCGTAGATTTAAATCATACTTCATATGTTAGCTTCTTATGACTAAACTGATCTAGAAAATCCATCCGCTCTTGTAAAATAGTCGTTAATCCTAAATTGTCATTAAGTTCAAACCATACGATTGGTTTTTGGTTAGCGTTCATGGATTTCCATTCACTCATTTCAGGGTTCAATAGTGGGTTTCTGTAAAAAAAATAAATGAGTTAAATTCTTCTGGTGAAAAAGTTTACGGGTTATTTGAAATTGTACCCGGTAGCTGCAAAATGTGCCCATGTCTGAACCAGAAGCTTTGAAAACGGGAAATATTCTTTATCTGCTGGAGGATATTCGGGATATCCTGGATAAGGAAATAGATACTGAACTTCATCGGCATGAGATACGGTTTCACTTTTGTCAATGAAGGGAAAATGTTCGAGCAAGCTTTCCGAGTAACTCTTTTTGGGATGCTTGCCAATGTAAAATAGATAGGTTTCTGTGTCCCGTGAAAACATGTCCGCTGTTACTTTAGAACAGTGGACGAACATACAGTCGGAAATTAAATTGGTGAGGTTGCGCTCGGTGTGATTTCCAATTGTGCTTTCTCCAAAGTAAAAGTCTTTGATGGATTGGATTTCGTCAGGTGACATTTCCAATTCGAGATATCCGGAAATGAATTGGGAAAAATTAGAGTTTACTGCATTTGTTGTGGCTTCGCTTGACAATATTGCTGTAAACGTTTTGGATTAGCTTCAATTTGTATTTCTGAAGAAATTATTAAAATGGTATTGCAAACGCATGATTACCTAACGATGCTGAAATCATTTCAGTAGCCATTACTCCAATCATGTAAGGCACAGCATTAATTTTCCTTGACTGTAATAACTTGTAGGGTTGTTCGGGCATAAAAACAGTCGATAAATCGTTGGAATCAAATCCCTTCTCTACAGTTACTGCGTACTTTGCACCTGAAACTTCAAATAGGGCTAAATCTCGAGCATTAATTGACTCTAAACATTCTAAAAGTTGTGAGCTTTCTTGGGAACAGTTAAAAGCTTTTGCCACTGCTGACTTAATCACTTCTGGTTTCAGTTCGATATTAGTAGATTTTGTTTCGCATAATGCTGTTCCGCTTTGTGAGATAGCGCGGTGGAAGAGATCTATTCGATTTTGACAACCAATTAATATACAATTAACCAATTAATAATAAGAGTCTGCTTTCACCTTTCCCCATTGGAGAAATCATTAAGAGATTTGTAGATGTAGACCCGACCGAGTTCCCAAAAATTGTGACTCGATTTGCGTCACCTCCAAAATATTTTATGTACTCCTTTACCCATTTTAAAAGCATAATTTGGTCTTTAAATCCCATGTTTCCAGTAGCTTCCCTGTCTCCAGTATTTAGAAATCCTGTTTCCGTTATTATAAAACGTATACAACTAAATTAAATCATTTTAATCAATAAAAATTAGAACCTAGCAGTCCAAGCCGGTACTCAAACGTAATTAGGACAACATCTTCATCCATGAAATATTCTGCGCCGTATTTACTTGCGTTCCCCCTATCGAATCCCTGTTCATGATACGAAATGTAGCTTACCAATTGCATAAAAACTTTCTCCGAATTATGGGCTCTTGAAAACTAAATTAAAATTTGCTTACTCCGCCATGAATGTAGACCATGACAGGAAATTTGGAAGTGGTTAAATCAGTGTTTGGTACCTACATATTCGTACACGCAAAAAGTGTCATTTGTAAAAAAATAGTTCAGCAAATATGAATAGCCACGTACAAATATATTACTGTACAAACAATCTTCTTCTCCAAGTATCTTTTCATCTGTGTACTTTGACTTTTGAATACACTGTGGTCCGGCCTTTGTCTCATCTCGAATGCCATCCCAGGTTTCCGCAGATTGTGGATCCTATTCATTTGCAATAATTCGGTAAAATATATGACGTGAGGTGAAATGACAAAATGAGTATAATGTTTTTACCTTGAAGCGGAGCTTATCGATTGGTGGTTTTGCAAATGGGATCTTATAAAATGAAATGAAATCTCTCCCTTCCCTGCTTTTCCCAATGTGACCCTTTAACCGCCCGAGTGGAATAGATACGATAATGCTATCTTCGGAATTCGGATTAGATTGGGATTTTACGCTAACAGATCGATTTGCAAGTTCAGTAATGTCAGCGTGGTAGGTTATAAAAATAATAAAAATAATAATTAGTGATGCGACACTGACAGTCACAATTGTAGTGGCATAATCTCCTATTCTTTGTAGTTTCTGAATGCACCCATTTTCACCCTGTGGAACTGAAAGTAGCAAATAACCATCACTTTTTCGGTGCCCTCCCTGCGTACTGATTGATGAAACTAGAGGGACTTTCTCTTCTGTATCGATAGTCATTCTGTCGCTTCTACCCTTTCTTACTTATCTTGTTTCACCTTTTTAATAATTTATAAAAAAAGCTAATTGTCTCAATCTTTTTATTCCACTACCGACCTGCAATTATGATACTCTGAAAATTTATGTTTTCATGATGAATATACAGTAAAAAAGTAAAATGACATGTGACTAGGAAAGCATAGGAATACCTGCACAATAATCAGTAAGCAGCAGATAAGATAACAATTTATAAACACGATAATACAGAAATCATGCCTTTAAAATGAACTTTTTGTAAGAATGCTGATGTCAATTGAATTGAACCTCACGGTGCCCCAACCACGAACATACGTCTACTACAATTTGTCTATGCTGTTTTACTTTATTTTTATTAATTATATTATTTTACATTAGCTCGTCTAATATTCCTTTTACGCGTACCAAAATGTAAGAAATCCGTTCAAACTAAACACCTTGTCTTACTAATTTAATTAAATAACACTAGCTTCTACGTATACGAACGTCTAGCAAGTCCTAATAGCGTACAGTCTGCCTCGAGGATAGTGAGATCCGATTTTGCACCGAGAAAGCGTGTTGATAACTCCAAATCGTGGATCATTATTCTGACTTTCTTTCCTAGCACATAAGCCCTAAAATAAGATTGGTTAAATTATCATTAAATCATGTCACAATGCCAGTTATCTTTAGATTATCTAAAGTAGATACTTATAAAAAGCTACTTACCCTCCGTTTTTAAAAGGACGGGGGCATACGCAATTAAACTTTCCTCCGAAATCAATGTACAAATCATCGTCAACGATGTGGACAATTGTGCCTTCTGCAATTTTTCCTTGTGGATCGCCCATCTGTAGAACCGGATAGTTAGAACAAAATTTATTTTTTATTTAAACGATTTCATAAACGAATTAAAAAGACTCAATAAGCACCTGCATAATAGGAGAGTGTTTTATAGCCTTGGGAAAGTTTTCATGTCCTTCCAGCTTGGCCATGGCTTTCACAAATCCACCTTTGGAATCACCTGCCGTTGAGGACGTAGGAGGGGCATCACTCTGTTGTCTCTTCAGGTCATCGCTAACTGAACAAAGTAACCTCTGAGTAGTGCTCGTAAGAAGTCGAGGGGTCCCGGTCCTCACAAGTAGTCGACAACCTATCGAAGAAATCAGAAATCATATTAGTCATTTAATCTGAAGTAGTAAAAGTTTTTCGTTGGCAATGTTCCTTTATCAGAAATCAGAAACGTCTAAAATATTTAATTAGCTCATCAAATTCAGTAAATTATGCTCTTGCATAATTGAACCAATTCGGCAATTCGCAAATCTATGCATGAGGTCCTCATTTGAAATTTTACACTCTGCCACTACTACTATGCTCGTTTAGAGCTTGAGAACACCACTCTTCATTTTTTCGTGACAGAGGCAAGGCAGAGCTAATTGAAAAAATATTTTTAACGCTTACCAAAAAGTGAAAGTGAAGTGGGAGAAAACATGGCGGAGTCTGGAAACAATGAGAAGGGAATGCCCTCCGAACTGGTATTCTTGAATTACGTATCAAAGTTAAAGGTGAGAATATAAATCTTTGCAAAAAATCTAAATAAAATGCACGATTGATTAAAATTCTTATGTGGTAGTGGTAGATGGAAGAGTAGAGTAGAAAGTAAAGTAAGTCATTCCCTCGAAGTTGAATGAAAAGTTGGGGGTATTGAGAGAGCACGTGTAGCATACTTGCGACCAATTGCAACAAAGACGAAAAGCGTCTATGCTAAAATGCATGTCGATTCATCAAATTGAGTTTAATTATTAATTTCATTCTTTATAAATCTTCTATACTTCTATAATTTTAGCACCTTGATCGTACTGGATGGATCCGGAAAAAGATATCAAAACCTGAAACGATTGCGGGTCATATGTACCGGATGGCAATAATGAGCGCCTTTTTGGTGGAAGACTCTTCTATCGACCTCAACAAATGCATTAAAATGTCCATTGTTCATGACATTGGGGAGTCGATTATTGGAGATTTAGTCCCCGGTGATGGAGTCGATGAGGATTACAAGCGCAAGATTGAAACGGAAGCGATTGAAAAATTGGCTGGTTTGATTCCTAGCAGGGGCGCTGATGAAATTCGACAATTATTCCATGTATTTAAAACAATTTTTATATTTTGTGCCATTAAGTTTGGTACTGTTTTGTTTTCAGTATTCAAAATCACTGTCCCTTCTTTGGTTTTGTAGGAGTATGAAGCGAATAAGACGAAGGAAGCAAAGCTTGTCAAAGAGTTGGACCGATTTGACATGATACTCCAAGCATACGAGTACGAAAGGCAAGAAGGAAAGCCCGGCTTCCTACAGGAATTCTTTGATTCAACAAAGGAAAAGTTCGTGGATTGTCACCCAAAGGTCAAAGAATTAGTTTTGAAGCTATACGAAGCAAGAGATAATAATGTTCCATTTCATACTTGAAGTGATTAAGACAAATCCAATAAAGACGTATGAAAAATGAAAATTCCAGTGGAAAGCATATTTCCAGTAAACTTTTTTCTGCAACTTAATTATTTACAATTAATTCAATTTGTACAACAACCAGCCATGAGTTCAGCGGCTCAGAAGTTGTGAGTCAGATTGAATAACTTTTATGAAATGATCCAGTGTGAAGTGGTTATTCCGTTTGCGTCAATATTTTAGGTCCTTTCGTTAAAACCATGTCAGTTTACAGGACTCTCAACTTCACAAAGCATAAGCATGCAAAGAGTTCAAGTTACCCAAACCATTTATAAATGGATGATAGAGAAAGAGTTTGCATTACAGCTTAATTTATTGATAATTTAGAAGTATGTCCATTCTGCAAGCTAATTACTGTGTTAGTACTGTGGCCCATATCGTCCAAACTTTGTTAGCTTTTATTTCTGTATGCACATAAAATTGAAGTGATATACGGGAATGAATGAATGTTCTCGCAGCTATTCCTAAATTTATGTAAAGAGGTAAAAAGACTATAAAACTCTACGATTTATTGCACGATAGAAAGTCTCATACGATTGGGGTACACATAGCACGTTGAATCTATGCATGATGTAATCGAGAGAAGAGAAGACGGCAGAACTATGGCTCATTGAGCAGTCCACAGAAAACCCATCGTTTCTCTTTTGAACGAGGAGATTATAGATCATGAGATGATCGTAGTACTTTCTTATCGTCAATTTTGTGGGCAATTGGTGTTCAAAGTCTGCTCGACCCCGACCTTTTTTGAAAAATCATTTATACATGCATTCATTATAGATATCTGTAGTATGCATGTGAAAGGATATAGCATGGGTGGTGGTAACCCCTCAAAACTATCAGTTTCCAAGTGTGATAAAAAAAGTAAATAGAAAAATACGATAAAGGCTCATGTCATTACTTAGTCGACCCTCAGACAGAAAAATGAGATTCGATTTTGTTGGAATGGAGCACTTAATTGCTGGAGTTTCTGGAGGTGTTGCCTCAACGTTAATTTTGCACCCGTTGGATTTGGTGAAGATTAGATTTGCAGTCAGTGATGGTCTCAGTACTCGGCCCCAGTATAATGGATTGTTCCATGCGATTAAATCGATATTGAGGGATGAAGGGTTCAGGGGTTTGTATCGGTAAGTTTTGTAGTTTCTTAATTAAATTGTTCGGAAATTGTTGTGCTGTCTTTTGATTAATCTTTGTGGTTTGTTTAGTGGTGTGACTCCAAACGTTTGGGGAGCTGGAAGCGCGTGGGGGCTGTATTTTTTGTTTTATAATAAACTGAAGACAAAATGGCAGGGTGGCGATACGAAGAAGAACCTCGGACCTGTTGTTCACATGACCATTGCAGCAGAGGCTGGTCTACTAACGCTTGTTATAACGAATCCGTTGTGGGTCGTGAAGACACGACTGTGTTTGCAGTATGGATCAGTTGCTCCAGTGGCTGGCTCGCCACAATTAGTCGGTAGGTTTAAATAGATGGAATTAACTTGGACTCCAACTCTTGGAGGCTTTTGGTATTGTATGTTGGTGAAGCGGAAGCGGTGCAGTGTAAAATAATTAATTCCAGGAACCGGGGCAGCAGCAGCAGCTACTCCTGGAAATATTTACTACAGAGGGATGGCGGACGCTCTAGTAAAAGTCTATAAGATGGAAGGAATTAGAGGCTTGTATAGAGGCTTTGTCCCTGGCATGTTCGGGGTTTCACATGGTGCCATTCAGTTCATGGTGTACGAGGAAATGAAGACTGTTTATAATAAATACAGGAAGAAGCCTATCGATGCAAAACTGGTACGTATATTATAAGATTATAATTATATCGAATTAAATAATGGTAATTTAGCATAATATTTAACTGAACCCTTTTTTGTTTCAGGACTCGCATGAATATTTGTCATTCGCCGCAATTTCAAAACTAATCGCTGCAGGAACTACGTACCCTTATCAAGTTGTTCGAGCTCGACTTCAGGATCAACATAGGCAATACGAAGGCGTCATGGACGTTATCCGTCAAACTTGGAGGTATGAAGGATTAAGAGGTTTTTATAAAGGGCTGACTCCATATCTTTTTCACGTTACTCCAAATATCTGTCTTGTATTTTTGATATACGAAAAATTCACAAATAATTCACGAAGCTGATAATGAACTAGATTTAGGTAACAGTTAATGAATTAGAACTTATCCGTTAGGATTTAAACCAACATTATTTGTATATAAACGTATACTTTCCTTAAAATTCGCTGTTAAAAATTTTCGCGCATCGACAGTTTTAGGATTTTTTGTTAGCGAACATAAAGACCCGTTTCCACCAATGACTTGTAAGTTTGTTTCGTTCGTGTTTCTTCCTTGCAATATTACTTTAGAATAACTGAAATACGGGGTTTTATGTCTACCGTGGTAAAATTGTCAACCAGTGATAAATGTTCTTTCTTCCGTTAATTCTAATGATCTTTGTGCTAGGTCGCATTTTTCGTAGTCCAATGTCTTGTATACGGTTTCTGATAGCTGGAAAATATTTAGACCTGATTTTATATATAACTTATCTACTTCAGTAAATTATTGACGATACTTCTAGCCAGGCCAAGATAGTTTGCCTATTTAGAACATACTACATTAATTTAAAAGACAATGAGTTGATAGTTTAATATATAGCGTAAAATGTAGTGGCATAGTCCGACGTGTGTCATTGTGTAAAAAGTTCATATGAAATGGAAATAGGTTTCAAGTTGACATTATGATGTCTGTTATGATTAATGTACTAGTGTACTAATCACTAGTTGTTTTTGATGTATACTTTTGTGCATGTTTCGCAAAACGATGATATCTAGCTGGCCTGGAAAAGTCAAACCGCTGTGGTTTAATTTATAACTTTTGACTACATGTAGTACCTTATCTAACTTTGCACATCTTGTGCAATCACGAATGTCTGATTTTATACGCGAGGATGGAAATCCTTTATTTTGCTTTGTCTTTTGAATAAACGTATTTCAAGCTCTCGTCACAATGCCATCTTGGCATCTTCTGCTAACGCCATCACCGCAGGCCGGTGTTCTTTTTAGCCGCATTCACACCATGTTTATTCACTATCTAGGAAATAACTATTATTTTGCACTAGTAAATAATGGATTTTTGGTCTTGGTTGGCTATATCCAATAGAAATGAACGGGTCAAAGGCTTCTACAAAGGCATGGTTCCAAATCTGACGAGAGTTGTACCTGCAACAGCTATTACATTCGTGATTTACGAAAAGACTTCATCATACCTGCAGTCATTTAATAAAGCGGAGAACGACTGACAATAAGGAGACAATTAGTTGGAGTCAAAACAGTATACATTTGTAGTGCTAGCTAGTGATATTTTCATTATAGTCATTTCCCTCCGAATTATCAAGTCAAACTTATTAAATAACTTGTTCAAAGATTTATTCTTGTTGTTTCTTTTTACAAAATGACGTAATAAAGTATATTATAATATGTAAATTGACATGAACTAAACCCGAGGTTTTTATTTTCTAATTGAGATTTATTTCAAATTAATCCTTCATAATTAAATAAGTGCACTCATTCCAGTCATCTCATTGTCTAAAATTGATTAATCGTGCAGAAATGTTTGAATATTTTTCATATTTGGATTTAATGACTAATTTGCAGAATTACCTTTCAGTGATCAATACAGTCTTAATCACAGGAATTTATGTAGTAAATCGCCAAATCCCACTTTTACTCATAGCATTTTGTCCATTCCTGCAATTATTCACTGACAGCCACTGGAATTCAATATCAGAAAATTTCAATATAAAGATAACCATATCAAGATGATGTGACAGATTCATACTCGTATCTCACAGTAGCAAGCATTTAAACGTTAAATATCCATCTTTTGTTTATTCAGCTTCCATCAATTTTATAAAAGACTTGTGAATTTTTGCAACACTCTGCCCAATAACCTACGAGCTTATCACTATCTATAAAATAAAACGTCGAAGCATAATTAGCAGAAATTAAATGAAGGGCACAGTCTGGACATCTGGACTGATAAGGGACAAATATGAAGAGGAGATAGATAAACTCGATGAACGATTTTATGTCACTCACAAACAGGTTTGATAATAATGATAACCCTTCAATTAAGTGATCATTATTTGACATTTGAACAAAAGTCTTACATGTATTATTTCATGGGTTTCATGTCTAAATTTGTGTCATCACTGAATTGATAAACCTTTCAGGAAGATTTCATGATCATGAATAATGGGTTATTCGGAGATACTTTGCCGAGGAGAAAATAGGTGAAGTGTTTTGTGGAAAGTAGTAGAAAATATTAGCCAAATATGGGCAAGTCAATACTTTCAATAGTCGTCTTAGCCTTTTTAGAGCTTTCCGGCGTCTATTGTAACGATAATGGAGACTACACCGTCGGTGTCGGAATCGCCGATATCACAGGTCCCGCGGTGGGACTGGGAATGGTAATGTTACCATTATTCCATTCCAAAAATTATATTTAAAAAATATTCAAATTTAGCTACAGGGAAGGTTACATATTAACTTGTTTTATAGATGGGATACGCAAATCCTTCACAAACAGCGACAGGAATTCACACAAGGTTATTTTCGAGAGCTTTCTTTTTTCAGTCCGGTAATGAACCACCTGTGGTATTCGTTTCGGCCGATATTGCTATGATGGACCAAGGTCTTAAATACAAGGTAAGCCTTTTAAACTGTAATGAGCTGCTTTCCCTTTTTTCATTTAAGGAATTTTATTTGAAAAACATCAAAAAGAGGAATACATTTTACCTACGGCTAAAACGAAAACCACTTGAAGCTGTCGTTCAATGCAGTCAAGAAGTTTCCCGTGTTCTGTTTATCAAATCCATTGATGAACTCTTTTTGTTTCCGTGCTGTATATTATAAACTAGACAGTAATTTTTGAAACTGAATCAGCCAGCCAAATTTTTTCGAGTAAACAGCTTCTAGCTTTCATGATAACACCGGAAGGATCCGGTTCACTCGAAAAATGTTAGAGAAAGTTAATAACTATCCAGCGGGGGTAATGCGGGAATGGAAACAATTTATTTCATTTATCACATTTAGAAACCACAACCTAAAACCCAACCTACCGCACGTGCACGAGTGGGTGGAACTTGTTTTCCATAATTCTATCTAGTGATATAATGTTAGGATAAATGAGCAATTTCATTTTTAAAAAAACAAACAAAAATTAAATTGCTTACCATTCGTACTGATGGGGTGGGATGTTGTCTGCTTATCCACAGGTGGTTGAAATATTACAAAAGAGACATGATGCAGATCTGTTCACGGCACAAAATGTCCTCGTTAGTGGGACGCACACCCACAGTGGTCCCGGAGCTTATATGCAATATCTAATGTATGGAATTACTAGTCTTGGCTTCAACCGCGCCAGTTTCGAAGCCATCCGAGATGGAATTGTCCAAAGCATTGAGAAAGCTTATGCAGATCGTCAAACTGGCAAGTTACTTATTAACCAGGGAAAGCTGTATGATGCCAATATAAATCGAAGCCCCACTTCATACAATGCAAATCCACAGACTGAGAGGGATGAGTAAGTATAGATGTCTCTTTCGAATTATGATCTTGATTATATGTTTCGATTAGCTAAAGTAATTTAGTTTAACTGGAGATTAATCCAAGGTCAAATTTGTTTAAAATATACATAGCGGTGAATTCAGCTTAACCTAGACCGAGACTGTGCACGTTTTTCTTTTGTAGAACTTTCTCCAGAGACCGCATGTTATCTTTCTGAGAAAGTATGTTTCGGTGATTGAAATTCTTTCTAGAAACGTAGAATGTCACTCATAAGTCATAACATGTATTTTCATATTTTCTGGGGGAAATGGAAAGTCTAACTAATGTCTGGTCTTTTTCCAGCTACTATTTTGTTAATTTGAATTAAAGTTCGGATTCTAGCTCGAGCCAATACCGACTATCAAGTAAAATTAAGGGTCTTGTTTAAATACCATTATTATCAAAACTCTCGGCGTCATTTGTATTGTCCTCTGTCACTTGCCACGCCTTTCTCAATAGCAATTAATTTAAATGGTTGTTCTTGGAATAGATATCCAGATGGAGATACCGATAAGGATATGATTTTGGTGAAAATTCTTGGGAGAGATGATAAGGAATTGGGAGTTATTAACTGGTTCCCGGTTCACCCCGTATCTATGAATAACACGAACACTTTAGTCTCTGGCGACAATAAAGGATACGCAAGTATGCACTTTGAGTATGCGATGAACCCAGACCGAAGACCTGGTCAAGGTGAGT
>JAHZMU010002353.1:0-35853 GCA_027743725.1 Rambutsinella grinnellia | reverse complement strand
AGGCCCTTCTTGACATAATAAGAGGGCCTGGAACTGCCATCAGAGTTGAAACTTCCATTAGCCATGGGTTATGTACTTACTCCAAAAAAGTGCGTTTATGTTACTGCCCTCAACACTTGCAAGTTATTTTCAGATTATAGAATGCATGTGGCTTCATGCTAATTATTATTTTACTTTTCTTAAATCCAGTTCAACGAATTTGTGCATTAACTCTGAAAAGTTAATTGCAGAAGTCCACAAAATTTGTAATTGTATCAAAAATTAAAACTATACCGGGTAAAACAGATGCGTAGCATTGCCAAAGATTTTACAACGATTTAGTAGCGAACTAGTAACTAATTATCAACGAGATTTTGTCGCTCTAAATTCGCGTAATTCGTACCGAAGTCGTTCTGCGAGAATGCAACTACTTGCCGAGGGGGACAATAGGAGAAGGTAATCGAAATTGGAAATGACGGAGGATTTTTATATTCGCAATTAAAACTTTCATTGAATTATTGGGATAAATGAACTGATTAATTTTTGAAGGGTACTTGAAGTCCACTTGAAGTGGGAGGATCGGATTGCACAATTAAAGATTTTTTAAAATAAACCTATTGCCTCACATTATCAGAAATTGAAAGTAAACAGTGAAAAAGTAATCGAAGGGCCTTCAATAAAAATATTAAGTAATTGACCAATTAACGTCAAATCTCTTGATCCCTTTTCTTACTGAAATGATAAGGAGTTTGACAGGCTCTGTCACTCTTGAGAATTTATTAAATGTAATTGCAAAACTGTCCCTGTCTCTGCTTCCATTCTAATAACCTCAGGACCGCCGCGATAATCCCATTTATCTTAAAACCTTTTATAATAAAAAAAACCTGATAACTTTTTGATAACAGATCACGCAAAGATTTAATGCGGTAGGTAGCGTTTCGTATTAAAAAATTTGCTAGTCCATTTCGAAAATCCAATGTAATAAGGAAGCCTCAAGGGAAATCCCTCCCTTTTTTCTCTTTTCTGCTCCTGTCATTATAAATTTTATTCTTTGATGATAAATGTATTCGCAACAAGTCATAAAGTGCGATGTTGATTCGTGTATCCTTTTATTTTTATTGGGTATCATTTCACAAAGTGCAAGAACCGATATTGATGAAAATCTATATTTAATCTAATATTTATATTCGTAACGATACTCTTAAAAAAGCCGCAGGCTACACATCAACAAAGTGGAATGACAGATGAGGCTAAATTTTTTTCTAATTTTTGCTCCCATCACCTTATCATATATTGATTAGAAGTAAATAATGAAGGTTCTATTAGAGAAAAAAGATGGAGATAAGACTAATTGATTTCAAGTGTAGAAAATGTGCATACCTCATAGGGCTCGGTGAATTGTGGAGGTGATCACTAGTCACACAAGTGGTGTTCGATTCTAAATGTAATCATGTCATACCTTGACTTTATGTTCCGATTAGTCATTATTACGCTGATCAATTATTGTATTTACAACGGATTATTGCTGCCTGACCTGATTTTTTTTTCTCCTGTGCAATTAAAAACTGAGTGTCAGTTTTATGGAGTGTTAATAAATTTCTGAGAATGTGTAGGTATGGAATAATAGGTGTAACTGTTTCCAATTGGTTTGGATATCCGTGCAAAAGAAAACAAAGTCTTTGCCTTAGTTGGACTTTGAATGGCCGGCAGCGGAATAATGAAGCTCTTGAGTCTGCTGCTGCTGCGCACGTAGTTAAACATGATCTGATTTAATTTAATGAGCTAAAACTTTTATAGACTTCATTACTCTCATTATTCAACGTGCCCGTCAATCGTGTAATATTTCGACATATGAATATGATATGCATGTAATCGGCACGAGTAATAAGGACATGTTTATTGTCATAAAATATCAGCTAGTTTTTGAATGGATTTGACACACGGTTATTATTAGATTGACTTGAGCCTTTTTAATTTAATCATTCATCATTCTTTACTCTCTTGGCAAATGAGTTTAAAAAGAGTAAATAATGGTCAATTATTCAGTAAAATGTGGACTAGGTTAGCTAACTTGTAATGATGGTGGATGTCGTGTGGCTACAGAGGAAGAATGGAATTATCTAACAATCATTTAATTGTCTTGTCTCGCTGAAATATGAATTTTATTTTGTGAGAAATAAATGCATGTTTTTAATTGTGATCTCATCGGCAAAAAACTGTTTGTTTTGTGTGAAAGGAAATTATGAGAAAATATTTATGACTGACATTTGTCAAGTGATTAAATTTTCAAGAGAGTTTATTAAAGCTAAAGGGAATTCTTTTAAAAGTAATTAACTTTTCAGAGCTTTAACAAAGCTTAAATAAATTGTGTGGGCGTGACAAGTTTGTTTTCAGGCTGTAATCGTTAATCATACTCAAGGAAAAAAGAGCTTTGTAAAGAAACAAATAAAATCTGATAAACTCTTGAATAAAATTCTCTCATTTTATTTGATAAAAGTTTGAAAGAGAAACAGTCAATGATTGAAATTTTAAAAAGGGTTAAAAGAAAGGAGTTTGTTATAACTTAATCTTCCCTTCACCAAAATGCCGATACCTACTTAATATTCCACGATAAGATTAACTCTCCATCTTACAATGACAAACCTTTTATTTCCTCTTTAAAACAAACTCATTTCTTATAAATATTTATAAGAGAAATAGAGCAAGAGGTCCCGTCAGCATTTTTTCTCTTTCTTGATGAAAAAAAGGAGTGAATGAAAGCGGAAACTTGGAGAACTCGTTTCCTCCTTTTGAATTAGGCAATGCAACGAATGTAAATGAATGGGTCTAAATGAGAGAGGGTGAGTTGTGAATGAGATTGTATCAGACAATTTTTTTTGCATAATACAGAGATTTGAAAGCAACCATCTCAATAAATGTTCGCATGGCATAATACAGCAATTATCTGAACTGTTTATGATCCCATCCCATCAAGACACTTTGGAGGAGTTATGGGAGCCGTTTTGTCATATGGTGCGATCTCAATTCCAAAAACCCAAGAGCAACATGATTTTTATGGCATTATTTGTCACGTCCCTCAACAAGAGAAAAAAGGGCAGACATAACCCGCAATTACTTCTTGAAATATGCACAACCACTACCACAGAATTGTAAGTGCTTATTTGTACAGAGAGGAAAATGGTTGAAATTATTATGTCATGAGGCAATTATTAAATACCTACTGCAATGCAAATAAGGAAATCAAGTCGAAATCATTTTATCGAGTGCAAAATAAACAACAGGCTTTTCTATGCAAATAATTTTATCAAAAAACTTTAAATTCAAACACAGAATAATTTATTTGTGTGGTTAACTCGGTGAAAGTTTATGGTTTTGGGGGTGAAGGGTTAGGATTTTGCAAATTGGTATTTGCTTAAAAAATCGTAATTCGCAATTTTTGATTCAAACAATGTTTTTGCTTTTAATTCAAAGAGGAATGAAAAGCTTCTAATCTGGAGGAGACGACAGATGAATAGAAAACGGGAAAATGGGATCTGATAAAAACCAGATTTTTCTTAAGCTTTTCATATTTATTAAATAAAATCTCAAACCCATGTCATTCATTTAATGAGCAAAAAATCACTCAGAAATTCTCTGAGTTTCTGAGCAAGTTGGAAATTGAAATGATATCAATTTTATACGAGGATAAAACAAGTATCATCAGCATCACCATTTATCACTTCTTTTAAGATGCTTATCTTGTTAATTAGAGTCAGCTTAGACTGGCTACTGTTGTCACCCGTCTGGAGTCTCGGCTTATTTGTTTTCCTTAAACCTTTGCAATAGACACATGCTATATTTTATTTGTTTGTGTGCGCCCAAGAATTTCATAGTAAAAGCTTACATAAGATAAGTGGAATGGTTATTATAATTTATTAAGGACTTAAGCAAACAAGTTATGCGCTACTGTTAATTTGCATGGAAAAAGGTGTGCCAAATGGTAAAAATTAGACGAGTAAAATTCCTCTGGACAAGTTCAGGATTAATTAGGAGTGGAACAGGTGAAGATGAATCTGGAGAAGTCAAGATTGTAAAAGCTATCAATCAAGAGAACCATTACCTGAAAGCATTTTCCACTATTTTGCATATCTGATTTTTTATTACGGATTTATTTTTCTTGTCATTCATCAACTTTATAGGAATGTGCGTGTATAGGTACTTGATTGGAATGCCTTTGATTGATTTGATGTGTCAAGAAGAAATAAAACTGGAAAGAGATGGTCTTGCTAATGATTTTATTTTTTTTGCAGCCGAGCTAGGAGATCATGACTCGAGAAGACATTCATCCGGCTACATCTCAGAATTCCGGTTTATTGCCAACCAATCGCCGGACCTGGAGAATAGGATTTCTGATTTGCACAAATCGATGGCGTAAGTCTGGATATTTTTAAGTTATGAGATTTCTTAACCACTTGCAGTGCAACTAGCGACCTACTTTACGTAAAACCACAAAAGCCTACAATTTTAAATTTTCGTCGTAAAAGTAATGATTTCATTCAATTCATTAATTCCAGCGGCCAAGTCCCAGCCGTTGCTGAGCTAAACTATCTGGAGAAAGTAAAATGGTTGGATATGTACGGAGTGGATCTTCATCCTGTTTTGGTAAGTCTAAAATTAGATGTTTTCCTCATCAACCGTTACATTTTTCTTACTTCCTTCTGTTTTCATCTCTCTCGTCGTGTGCGTCGTGAGTCAAACAACAATGTTCATTGTCATTGTCAATCAATGAAACATGAGATGTAACAATAGCCATGGACTGTTGGCAGTGACACTTTTTAAATTTGTCTCGACTATCTCGACTCTTCATCCTCATAATTATTTCGTGACACTAGTTCGAGATCGAGTAGTTGATAACATGAACAATGTCAATCTTGTCCTGCCAATTTAGCAACAATACTTTATCAGGTCATTGCCCGCCTACTCCAAAACCCAAACACTTCCTGTGTAAATCGATAGCCTTCATTTTTTCCTGACCTTACCACCAAATAGGCTATCAAAACTTCTCATTTGATAATCAATTTAGTTATGTTAAAATCCCACCGATTTATGTTCGATTGATAAAGAATTGGTAGGAAAAAATGTGTAAATTATTGTCATTTCTTCTCCTCCTTCTTAACCAGTCTGAGATGTGCTTTGCTCATGCCAAATGTCAGGAGAATTGTCGTAATTGATCGTAATTGTCACCATTTACTTTAACCCTATTTGGCCCAGATGGTTATGGCAGTGATCATCTCATAAATAGAAGAATCCTATCATTTCAATCAGATTGATTAATGATTATAATGAGGAACGAGATTGGGGAATGCTAAAGACATTTTTAATGAGTCCACTTTTCTTCCTCGTGTAGTTGTAAATGAGCTTGATTCTATTTTTTATTCGTCTCAATCAGAATGGAATTTGAACTTGATCTTCGCTTCTGATATAATAGAATTCACATTTATTTGATTATCACCTTTTGTCTTCTTTGATTAAAAGAAGTTTACAATATTCTTCCGGGATTCATGATTTCCTCCGGCATAAGTGGTATAAAACAATGCAAAGTTTTTGTGGGCGTGTCCCCAAAATCATTGTTTCCTTCGGTGTTCGGCCCCACTTTGTAATCCCTTATCGCAATTGTTAATGTTAATTAGTGAGCAGAGCCGCACAATCTTAAAGTAATTAGTTGATTCTTTTTTGCAAGTTGTGCTTTTGGAGATCACGAAAGTTTTATAGCGGAGGTTTAACATTTGATCATGCAAATCTTTCTCTTCCTCTAGCCCCAACTCCTACTCTTTTGAAACAATGAATTTTATTAGAGTCAAACACGTGTCGAGTTCAAACCCGATTATTTATCGGAGCCAATTCCAAGAAGTGTTCGATTACGATGTCAAAAAGAATTCTAATATTTTTCCGTTGCAATTATAGTTGGATATAGTCTTACGCTCTCATAAAGCTGTCGATACTCGATAAAGCGATAAGCTCATCCCTTTTCCAGGTAGTTTCATGAATCAATATCATTTTATCAAAAAATCATTTCCCTTTCAAGAAACTGAAATTGGGTGGCTTATATGATTCGCTTACCACGCACTGCATTACCATATTTTTTTATGATTTTCTTCTACCTTTTCGTGCACACTTGGCATTCACAAACGCACTTCTCCGTGGGCGTTGCGTATAAATCTGTAACATGAGAGGAGGCTTAAAACGCATCCACAAATCATTCGACTCTACTCTTGCTACTCGCGTATTTTAAACATTAAACCATTTAATTCGCGTGATGAAAAGCAGAGAAAAATTATAAAATGGGAAAATTTACATAAATCCGTTGTCTAAACTCTAGTTAGCTGAGGGGTGGAAAGACAAGGGTGAAAAGTTATGAGTCATAAATATGACCTTGAATTTTAAAAGATGTTGATAGCCATAAATTTCTCAGAGTCAAAGCTCTGAAGTTTTGATCATGATCTTATTAAATAAATTCCATTCTCTCAACTCTCTTTTCTAAACGGAGTCATAGGAAAAATATTTCCATAAAGCTACTTGCCCTTCAGGGCTCATTTAAAATGAAACGCTTCAGAAACATTCTGTCCAAAGAGAGCTGCAAACAGGTCATTAAATTTGTTCCTTGTCAGTTGCTGGTAGTTGGAAAAGTGAATGTACCTTACTCATATTTTCCATCTCAAAAAGATTAATCAGTTTTGGGAGGCTCCTCGTAATCATTTTTACATTTCTAAAAAGGGTCTGTGAGAGAAGATGAGATTCTTTTAGACTGGAGTCATGATGACTTGAAGGCCTACCCCTTCCTTGTACTAATCGCTGTTGAGCAAGCTTGTTCACGGCTACGGACAACGTATTTAGAGTCAAGTGATATGATAAAACGAGCTCATTCCCACTTTTCCACTTCGATTTTAACAAACTTGTAACAATTTTATATGGCTTTATGGGTTACGTGCTAAGGAGGGCTGAAAGGAGAAAATGAGATTGTAAAAGATTAGCTTTCAGAGTTTTAAAACAATGCTAGATCAGTTCGTGTTCGTGTGCATGTCACGGAGTAGAGGTAAACGTTGCTTTCTAGGGTCAATAGGTCGAATTTATTACAAAAGCATAATTTCCCGTGGCCTGCAGGCTATTACGAAGGATGCAAGTGGATTGTTGACCATCAAGAGCATTTCACAATGTCCAGCTCTAGTTTACACACTTGTAAACGATCAACTCATTAAAAATGAATTTTGAAATGAAATGCGAGCATTTACCTTTTTCATAAGTCTCTGCAAACTGGTATTTTTCCGCAGGCATATATTTCAGAGGAAAAGCAAATTAAAATTCTAATTTCTCTTCTTTTTTACAGGGCGAAGACAACGTCGACTACTTTCTGGGCCTTACTCCAGCAGGAATCATTGTCCTCCGGAATAAGACAAAAGTGGGCAATTACTTTTGGCCAAGAATTAGTAAACTTACCCACAAGGGCAAGTATTTTATGGTGCGCGTCAAGAATAAAACGGTAAGAGAAAATTTCTAAAGATTTTAGTTGACATCTGCTTGTTTCCTTCAAAAGAGAGTGACATGTTCAACTTAAAAAAAGAGAGTCTCTACGGGTGGTCATTGTAAGATCCATTGTAATGTTGGGAAATGACTATGATAACAACACTGATATAAAAGATGTGGAGGTGGAGGTGGCATGTGGCGATGTTAAATGTTTTATAGCGTAATCATCCACTATTATAAATATTGTCATTGAAAAAGGGTAAAAAAATCAAAATCTTTTACATTTCATGTCTTCTCCCACTGCGGGTGATGACATGCGTTGATGTAAGTATGTTTGACACCAAACAAAGGAGACAATAAAGGAATGAGAGAAAGAGATGAAAAAATGATGAACAGCGAAAAAATGTTGGAGAAAAGAATTGAACTTTACCCTGTTGCGTGCAAAATGAGGAATTTTTCTTGTATTTCCTGTAATATGAGCTATTAAGTCTGAGAGAATTTGATTCTTAACTGAATAGCTGTTTAATTAGTATTAAAGGACAGGTATTGTTAAAAATTAAGGACAGAATCACCCTTTTTATTACTAGAATAATAAAAGGATAAGAGGAGTTTAATTACTAGCATTGACCGACAAAATTGTTATAGTGGGTGGTGAAGAGGAAGTATAGCCACCTACTTCAAAGTTTCACGTGGCTTTGATCGTGTGGGTTAAGTAATAGCGTATTGTCTCAGCTAATTAATTGCTTGCCCTCTATTAATTATGATTTTTTGCTCTATTGCTCCACTCTTCTAGAATGAGGAGCAGACTTATGGGTTTGAAACACCATCAAAGTCCGCTTGTAAGCATTTATGGCGATGTTCCGTTGAACATCATGCCTTCTTCCGGTTGGTTCAAGTCGCACCGACATCAACGACTGCTGCGAATAGTGCCAAAATGAACTCGCTTAATGCGAGATTTAGAGATAGCGGAAGGAGCGAGACTTCGGTGAGACGCAGGGCTCAGCCTCAATTCGTGCGGACGCCTAGTCGACGATATACGAGGAGGGTGGTGGAGGGAGCGCAGGACTGTAAGAATGAATAAAATCTTAATTATCATCTTTATATGGTTATTGGGAGTTAATGAGAAAAATTAAAAGCAAATTGTCAATATAATATCTTTACGATTTTCCCACTCTCCTACAGCTCCGGATATTAATGAAGGGAGTGAGACAAGTCCTGATATTGGAGTGAATAAAGTCGTTTCTGTACCACAGCCCGTTACCACAACGTAATGAAAAATGATTTTAAAATGTTTTTGAGCATGAATTATATATTAATTAACTAACTTCTTTAAAGGTCAACCATGTACCGAACCAATTCAATGGCTCAAATGACCCGATGTGATTCCCCAAGAAGTATTCGAAGTGCGCCCTGGCCCACTCCAAATGGTACTAGCACGAAGAAGAGCTCTGCTTATTCCGTACCAAGTCCTAGATCAGTGAGGTCGGCTGGTGTCGGCGGAAGTAGCACATCAAATAGGGAACGCGATTGGAGTCGCGAGCATAAAGAGAGGAAACGCTCTGCTAGTGCGGAAAGCACAAGTTCAATTGATTCGAGATCACATAGAAGGTAAAAATATTGGATAAAATGATGATGGAATCATATTAATGCTCAAATTGTTTAACAGACATCGACACAGTCGCAGCCGGAAATGTTCGGATGAAGAAAGCGAAGTATCCCGCTCATCAGGACGGTCACATCATAGCAAGAGACGCCACAAGAATAGTCGAAGAGGAGATTCTGGTTCGGAATCGGAGAATTGTCATCATCACCGACATCGACACAGGCATAAGCACAGGCATAGCAGTAGTAGCCGGTATGAAATGGTCGACTCTGAAGTCCAATGGCGTGAAGCTCAAAGGAAACAACAAGCTAGCCAAGCAGCTACAGGAGGAGTACAGCAGGCAACTGTTATCTCAGCGACACAAGTGGGAACACACCATTCCACTCCTGTAAACGGGACTCCGGCTGGAACAAGTATCGCTGTTGCTACTTCAAGCACAGTTCAATCATTAAGGAAATCAGGCTATATGAATAGTGGATTGGAGACAGAGTCAGAGGCTTCATTCGCCAACAAGAGGAAACACAAGAGGGGTACGGGGCAAAGGTCAAAATCGCCCAAAGAGAGGATTCCGGATGAGCTTAAGAAACATTTGGATTTCCACTTGGTGGATACAGAAGGCATGAGTGAGGAACAGTTGAGGGACATTCCATACAAGAAAGTAGAGGTACAAAATGGTACTTTACTGAAGCAGGGAACCAAGGTTAGATACAATACCAGTATTAAAAGCACGAGGTCAGCGGGAACAGCCACATTAAGACCGGGTTCCTCACAGTAAGTATTCATTAGATGTGAAGATACAGTTGTTTACGGTCCGTTAAAACTAAAAATGTCTTTAACTTTAGGACAATTGTGGCCGACATGAAATCGGAGTTACCTAGCTCAGGCGATAGCCCACCTCCACCTTATTCTCCCCCTAGTAATGGTACTTTACCACACCATTCTCAGAAGATCGGCTCACTAGGTCAGGACCCAGTGAGTAAGACATCTTCTGCAGGAAATCATGGCAGTACTAATGATTCTTTACATACGAGGTAAAATCAGTTATAAATTAGTCTTATCTTTAGAGACTAATTAAATTAATTAATTTTTTGCAGCTTTACAAATGGAAGGCAACATGTTCCGTCCCACTCCTTCGTAGTTCCCCCACCTCCCAGCCGTGTTGTCGCAGGAAACATGAATAAATGTGGACTTCCAGGCTATGAGAATTACACCACATCAAACGGCTACAACCATCACAGCCTCCACCATAACGGCACTACCACTAACGGCTACCACCCGTCACCATCCGAATCCCCGGATAGTCAAAAGGTTGACTCGCACCACGAGAACAGTGACTCTGGCCTTGGAACGGATCACCACGAATATTATCGGTATTTGAGATTAATAAGCGTTTCCTTTGCACAATCACTTTTGCACAAATCCTTGCACCCCATTTATTTTCTTATAATAACAGAGGTGAAAACTTTAGCAGTCTGAGCTACACTCTTCCCCGGAGCCAGTCCAAGGGGACTCTAACACCTTCATCTAATACCAACACTTTGACGCACACCAGTTCAAATCATACTTATAGCAACATGCCAGCCCCAGCTAGTTCCCAGGGCCTTACTAAATACCATTATGGAACAACCGCTTCTACAGAAGATGGGAAAATCCTCCATCAGAACTGGGTAAAGATCAAAATTCCGTATTCGTATGCTGACCACGGGAGCCACCATATGAATCAGTTTTAAAGAAGCTATAAATTCTTTTTGCAAAAAATAACCGCAGAGAAAAGCACTAAAATGCATGAAAATAATCACTTACATATAATATCATTTAACTTAATGCCTCTATAACTTTCACTCTTCTTATGCTTTTGTAATATAGTAGATTTGGTCGTAATTAGTTAATTTATCTTTAAACTTCGTCTATAAATCTTTACGCAAGTCTGACACCATCTCCTTCAAATATACTCGAACTTTCACCCGACTTTCACCACCTTTCCTTAACCCTCTTATCCTGCTCTGTTCATTCGAAGCTCATTATTAAAGTCTAATTAAATTAGTTGAATATAAAATTAGAAAACTAAACGTAGATAAAATTAACCTTGATTTTTAAAATAGTTTAGTTTAAAATTCCATTCGTTGACTAACGAGCATGATTTTTATATTTTTGAGAATAATTAGTTTAATTTTCAAGTTTTGATTAACGAGTAGTAAATATTTCAATTAATAAAGTGAATGAAATGCTAAATTTTTGAAAAATTGAATTGAAAATAAGCCCGAACCCCTCCTATATTTTCCCCTTTCAGTACACGACCCTAGACTCTCGGGCTTTACGCCTCGCAAGAGGTTCTGGGGTAGTGGGTGCGCTCCCCACCTACTTTGACATGAAACCCGGTAGTTCAGCAACCCTCGACAGACTGACATCCTCATCCTCCAGAAAACCTGAATTAATTAGTTTACATGTGAAAGGGATAAACAACTCGGTTCCAATTAAAGAGCTCATAAATCAATTCGAAACTAGTCCATCCACCACCACAATTCCAACCAACACAACATCTTTTACACAACACAACTTTCAGCAAGAGCAACCCCAGTTGCAAAGGGGAGGGAGGGAAAGGTCATCTAGTCTTGAGATGATTCTTGGTCCAATGTTGAGTAGCACGAGAACAAGGCTTTAAAACACTTTCACCAATTTTGTGTGAGTTTGTAAATATTTAGGAGTAGTTTTACCTTTTCAATTATCTTTGTAACCTTTCTTAACTCTTTTTTTCACTTTCACCACAACTTTCACCAAACATTTTCAAATATGGACGACGTAAACTATTTATTTGAATCAAACGTAGACAAATATCAAGCAGATTAGTGTCCGTTATCCTTTTCCACAATTAAATTATTTTTTGCACTATAATGTTTGTAAAAATGCACACAAATATTATTTTTTAGAAGAAATCACAAAGCACGCCTTTGTAGAAAAGCATCTTTTAAACCAATTTTTTGAAAAATAATTTTTCTTAATTATTTTAACTGGCAGCCCCAGATTAATGGAGATCATCAAATGCTAATGTTGATGTACGGTTACGATGCAAATAAACTAGCTCCTACTAACATGGACGAGAACCTGTTCACTTACCAGGACCCTTCTTGCCCTTCAGCCTACTGTCAAGTCTCTAGTTTCTCTATAACAATCTAGCCTCTTTAAACTAACCCGTCATTGATTAACTAACACACATCTAATGCAATTAATTAACTTGGTTGTGTTAAGTTACATCATAATGACGGTGGAAGTCTCCACGAGAGAAAGTCGACGGGTATAAAAAATTTACTTTCTCTTCTTTCTCTTTTTTAATCTTTAATTTTTTTTTGTAAATAGGTTTGTGTAATTATGAATTGTAAATTGTTTATTGTACATTGAAATATATTTGTTAACAAATTATAAACTAACGATTGTATGAAATATCGCTTTCTAGACGGGCTCTACTAACACGATGGTGGTGAGCAGTAGTCACTCTTCGAAATCGAACGTTTTAGCTTCCTCCTCTTCTTCACCCTCTCCATCCTCCACGACTTCAAGTTCAAGTACGGCACTTAAAGGTGGTAGCACTGGGGCCGTGGCCGGCCCTTCCAGTTCTCGCACGGGGCATGAAATGAGCACAGAATTATAAGCTTTCACTCAGAGAAAGTCGGAGAGAATCAAGTGCACTTTAATTGCTGATGCACAAGTGCTTTTACCATGCACCTATGTAAATAAATAGCACAGTTTAAGGTGAAAATTAATTATTTTATAAGATATCGCTCAATTAGATTAGCTAAGATAAGAGTAGATTTATTAAGCATGTTTTAAATATTTCTAAAGACATTTATGCGGTGATAATCTAGAATTTCAAGATAATCAGCTTTATATAGATATAGGTTAGTACATATGCATGGAATGAATAATTATTTTAAATGACAATCGTTTATAATGATGTGAAAATGAATAAAATGTAGATTAATAAAAAATTCATAGAAATGACTTGCACCTTCACCTGTCTCATTTGTCATATCAACATTCACTGTCAACATCAGTCGACTTTTTGTACCAACCAATTTTTGTGAAAACTGATTATGGAGAAAGTGGAGAAAGTAAACGCACGAAGTTAATAAATCAACTACTTTTCCAAGTCATTTATCGAAAGATTCGAAAGAAAGATGGCGAAGAAGAAGGAGGCAAGTTTTCAGATTGAAGTCCGAACGGACCAACAATGGCGTAACCTTTGTCGCCGTGAAGGACTGATTGGTTAGCATTATGGCATTCTTAGTAAATAGTTGCATAAGTTATAATTTACGCAAATGATTAGTTGTCGACGTGTACCCTGGTTGGACGGGCTCTTGTTGCAGTATCATAAATTTTTTGAAGCGAATCAAATCAGACATCATGGGCGAGCAAGCTAGCAAGCTCACTTTTGCTACTGCTTGCTCAGATAAGATTGATGACTTGATTGGGTTCCGGGATCAGTCTGAACCTACTTGGTTATTCCTTGCTGGGGTAATTGAGATATGTAAAAATTTGCTTTTGCTTTAAAATAAAACTTTAAATCAGGGAGGCAAGCCGATTCGAATAATGAAGGGCTGTCATGTCCCCAACTTGTCGAAAGCGGTTAAAGAAGAGTTTGAACATGAGCTCCTATGTTTGGAGGGGAAAGCGAGGAGAAACTTGGTAAAAAAATTGAGCTAAAATCACTTTTTAAGAACATTCAAATCATCAAACTACTTTTTACTTTGTCCCAAGATCACTATCGATGATGACGACAGTCGTAAGAAGAAACTGGAAGGTGAAGCCTTACGTCTCGCTGGCATGTTGAAGGATGAAGGTTAATCATTTAAGTTTATTTCTTGTCAAAATTAGTTAACTAAATGATCATTACTCAAACAGAAGCGGATGTGCGGGCCAAGCGTGAATCAAGTATCCAACTCGAGAATGTAATGGCAGCATACACGATTGCCGTAATTCAACCGTTCTTGCACAGCAGACTGAATGAAATCAAAGAATTCCTTATAGCCGATTTTAATGTAGAATTTAATTCATTTTTATATTTTATACAAGTCACTACAATTTTACTTAATATAAGATTCTGAACACGGCAACGATTAAAATTGACGACGAGAGCGCTCGCAAAATCTACAGGATTCCGGCAGACGTTACCCTCCCAAAAGATGTGATTGGAAAGACAACTTTCATGCTTCTTGAATCCACAGAAATCAAAAAGATTCAAGATTCCGGAGGTAAACCTTCCGGCGCCCTTCAAACTGCTGATGACTGGCTGCGCTTAAAAGTTGGGCCGAGAGTTTTCGAGCAAGCGATTGAGCATTCACCTGCGTCGTAAGACTAAAAAATAACCCACTCATGAGTTTCTTCTACACAATTCAATCTTTTTAGACTTCATGCCACGTATGGCAAGAAAGGTCAATACCTTTCTGGTGTTTGGTGCCCCCGACGTTATGATGACAAGCGGTTCATTTTGCTCACTTACTTCCCCGAGTTCATGATCGACAAGTTCATGCCAGCCCAGAACGATGCTGCTGCCAATGCTGATGAAATCCTTCAAAAATTCATTGCCAGAGCTAAAAAGCGCATTCCCGGAGAACCTGAGCCTTCAGAGGCTCCCCCAGAAGAAGATGACGCCTAACTAATCAATGCTTCAAGAGAGAATCACTACTTTCCAAACGCAAATTAATTGTCAGTCATGCTATTTAGAATTTATTGACAATGCTCCATTTATATTATTCAATATTTGTATTAATTAAATCACTGCAATTTCGCATCCAGTCTATAAAATAAGTTAACAAATTGTTTCCACTTTTTAATGACACATCATCAATGTACGAAAGCAATGCTAACATAATCACGACAATCTAAATGGCTATAATTAGCTATTCCTAAAGTATTTCTAGGTGGTTTTCTTGATTGCAAAATCTTTAACAAAAATTGTTTCTTAAAAATCTTCAAAATACTGTACGATCCTTAATCTCAAATCATTGGTCATTATTCTTGCATGAATGAGGATTCAAGAGAGATGAACAGCGCTTTTTGTATTGGCAACATGAAAGGTTCAAAAGTTTATATGACCCTACTGCATTCTTATAAGCATTAACAATTAGGAAAAATTGCGGCACATTTTCGCAAATCACCTTAATCTAATTACAATTAACTTAAATGCAAAGCAAATTAAATATTCACTGACCATTTCTGCATGAAAAAATATTAAAAATAAGCAACACGTTAACCTCTGACTAAATTACTCGTAAACCTTTAGCAGTGTGCATTTAAGAGAAAGCAAAACTGAATTGTGAATTAACAATTGTAGATCTTAATTAGATCAATCATACACTTATAGCTTATAATATAAAAATGTTCGTATTGCATTTTAACATGACACTGGTCATTCGTACTTGTGACTTTTATAGAATTCTGTGTAACTGTCTCATCTAAACTACATCGATTAGGAAAAATATCATTACAACTATCTATAAGATCAGCATTTCATGCATAGGATAAACAACTGCTCTACTGGAAGTTGGAAGTATGTATGTAATTTGATATATTAAGTAAAAATAGAGGTATCCTGGAGTTCCATCAAGCTAGTATTCAATCCACAAACTGAAATTCATTTTAGTGTGTAGTCTTCATATACAGTTATCATAAAAAAGAACCGGAAAAGTTCTGAAACGCTCGTATGTCTACATCAACGCCATCGTCAGCATCAGCTTAAGTCCTTATCATCTCACGATATTTGGTCTTGTGCTTGCTTAGCATCTCTGTCACCGTCACGAGCTTCTTTATTGTTGGCTAAATGTGTAGAAAATAGAAGTATAAAGTGTATTAAAACATTTGATTCCCTAATTCGCTCCGATTTAGTGCAGAAAAGAAAATCATGTACCTGGGTTCGACTCATATTTTGTAAATCTTTAAAACTCGTCACGCAAACATGATGAAGAGCACTCAAATCACGGGCTGCGTCGCCTTGCAATTTGTGCTCTTCGGGTTCCGGCCTTTCCTTTTTGTTCTAAAAATTGAATAGTCATTCTTATTCGACTGTGCTTTTGTTTTTTTTCTGTTGAGTAACTTACAGATAAATGATCCAAGAAGACGGTCATCCTTTCCTTATTTTTCAAAATGAAAGGATTGACGACTTCCATGTATGGCTCCTTGCCACCGAACTCAACGAGGTTTCCCAGATTTTGGAGACATTTCGCGATCATGATTAAAGAACGCGCTGCCATGTGATGAGGGGGTTCTAAAATACGGCATTTGCTTCAGTAATGGATTTTGGATTCATCCTTTCATAAAGCTTTGAAATAGTTGGTGTGCTTACCAGAGACGAGATTAAACTGGCGAGGATTGAGCAGGGAAGGGCAAATTAAACGTAAAAAGATGAAACCACTGATAACCCGTGTTTTGACTAATCTTTCATTCGGCCATTTCGTCATTGCAGTTCGTTGCATGCAGCCAAAAATGTATCGCAATGTTCTAATGAAACAAAAAACAGAATTGAAGCTTAATTTGCTTTATGTTATTTTAAACATCAAGTCATAAATGTTAGTTTGCTTACGGCGGGCAAGAATCGTAGGCCATGAAGATGTTCTCCGTAATTTCATCTAACACGACTAGAAGAAACTCCGCGTTGGCACAGTTGTCCCCACCGGGCTCGATTTTACTAGGATTAAGCTCACAAGATTGTTTCGACTCGAGAATTCGATTGACCGTGTCTAGCACAGCGGCACGGAGAAAATCCTCGCACACGTATTTCATATAAAGATCCATCAGAGTCGTTGTCAATGAGTCAGCCCGGAAAAGTGTGGTCGTTTCAGCTTCTTTGTAGATTGCTTGCTCAACCAGCGTTGATAAAAGATCCGCCTCCTTTTTCTCAAATCTATGCATTTGAAAGAAAAATTACTTTCAAGAAATTCTTATAAGTCAAATGTGTTGTAAAATTCAAGTCTCCAACTCACTGAAAAATTCGAAGGAGTGAATGAGCTAATGTTGTACGATTCGAGTGGCACACATCCGCCAATGCTCTAACAGCTTCCAATCTACCATCAAGTAGCAACTCCTTCAAAGGTGAGTATTCTTCCAGAGGCATAATGAGATCATTCATGTAACGGATTCGAAGTCGCAATGATCCCCATTCCCCAATCGGTGTTATTCCACTCAATGAATACCATTCCTCTTTCTGCATTACAAAATCATCAAATCCGTAAGTTCCGTCGCAATATTCTTCACCAGACATTTAAACGTATGACTAATTAGTAACGATTTCATACCTCTTCCCCATTCGCCAAGCTGCTCAAATCAATAGTAATCTCAGCAACTTCCGAGTCTTTTGCTCGTTTCCCCTTGTTCAGAACCGTTACGGTAAATGTCAACACATCTGGAGGAATGTCACTGCAATTTATAAATTTTTAGTATATAATTTTTAAATTCATGTTCTTCATTGCAAAACAAATTTATATTTAGACCATTACTTACTCTAAAATAATTTCTTCATCCCAAGCTGGATCATACCCAGCTTTCACTTTAGTCTTTGCGACCTTCACTTGATTCAGCGACACGATACACATCGGATTTGGCACCAGCTTATACGGAAGCCTGTGTGCTTCAATAATTCCAAGTGTCAAACATTTGAGCTCTCGGAGGCGAGCAATTTTCGGGGCCCTTGCCATTTGTGGAACGCATAGTGGCTTTAAAATGCTAATCCATTCCTGCGCACATAAAAATATATGCATTTATTTATGATGTAATGCCTTTTGATGTTTTTCAAATATTTTAATTCATACCTGAAGATCGTCTTCGCTGGGGCAGCACAAATACGTGATAGTAGCTAAACATGGAAGTGCCCGCTCCACTAACTGGAAACAGAAAGGCTTCTCAAAGAAGCTGTCATGCAACGGATATAAATACGCGCATCCTAAATCAACCAGTCCCTTGGGCTTTGTCCTCTGTAAAACAAGTCAACAAGAAAGTAAAAACACCGAAGCACGACTCCTCCTATCTGCTACTTTCATACAAATCATCTATAGTTTATCACCTTTGGGCTCTCGAAAATTAAAAGATGCGTGTCCGACCCATCCATTTGGAGTACAAAGTACATGGATTTCCATTTCTTGTTTTTCTCACTCCGCTTATACAAGTAGCCCGACTTTTTGCAAACTGAAATTAATAATTAAATAGCGTCAGTCACAAGAAAAGTTAAAATATTTTCATTTTCTCAGTCAAACCTTCAGTCTTTTTAATCCCAACAGTATCCCGACATTCCTGGAGAGTAGCATAGATCTTCTCAGGATTATTCACCTCCTTCGGCTTATAAATTCCTTCAAGAGGTGTGCCACCCTGAAATTCAGAATTACCCGTTTCCTTTTCATCTTGAGAATTTAGCTTGTACTTGCGAAACGCGCCACAGAAAAATAAGTTAAGTAGCATCGTCAACCAAGCAAATACCCTAGCTAAAATATTACGCGATGAATCACTCTCTGATGAACACTGCTTGATGTCATTCGACATATTAACTTTTTACTCATGAAACATGCTAGAACGAATCTGGCGACAAACTGTCTCAACCGGATGCTCAATACATCCTTGAATGAAAATTACTTTTCATTGATAAAAATACCTGACTTGTCTTGTCGTCTTTCACAATGCGAGAGATAGCCCAAAAACAAGTCCTAAGTCAAACACCAACATATCGCTCAAGCTCATAAAGTGATAAAATAATAAACAGGTATTATTTGATATTTACATTTGAGAAGATTAGATAAAAAAACGTGTGGGCAGATCTAATTCATGAAATTTTACACTAAAAAAACTACAAAAACGATTTCATTCAGAGCATTAATGGGATTGTAACTTCCTGAGCAAATGATATTTCATATTCGCTTCACTCACACGCATATTCTCTCCTTCTTCAAGTACATGACTAATTATTAAGCATTATTAGAATAAAAACGACTTCCGGAATTCATGCGATAGGAAAATAAGCTTAATATATGCAATTACCTTTTTGACAGAATGTCCCAAGGTATGACCTTCAACAATTTGTTCAGTGCGATAACGCTTGATAACAGACTCCAAACACTCAAACGTTCGCCCTCCCATTAGATAGCGTACACCTTTCTTTTCAATTCGGAACCTTTGGATTTGATTGTTAATGTGGAAAAAGAGTGAGTAGTCTCCTGGCGAATTGTCACTGGGTCGAACGAGAAAACTACCTGGTCCAGCTAAAAAAAAGATTAGAATGATTAAAATGTTATCTACTTCCTGCCCCGAGTGCATTCAACCAAAAGCACGTCAGCATCACACACCTTTCACAAGCATATCTACAGCTTCATCCTTCGTAACATTGGGATGAAACCAAGAGAATACAGAATTGGGATCGATCGTATCGTCCAGATCTTCAACCAAGTCGCGAAAAATCACTCCTTGCTCGCCTGTTCTGTGGGCGGTCACCCACAACCAACCATCTCCCAGATCGTTATGAACGAAAAAGATGTCACCTTTCTGGAACCTAAGTAGGAAATTAGTTGATTAAATTATTATCGTTCCACTTGAGAGTAATATCACTTCCGGAGCAGGAAATTAACTTACGTGAGCTCTTCGGTATCAGGCATTCGAGTGTATGGCAAAATTGCAATGACGCGCTTCTTGTCATTTACTGGTTCTGGTGGCGCGATAGGATATAGGAGCCGCTCCTTCTTTAGTAGATCTGAGACGCTTGTGTAGTATCCCACAAGATCACTCAATGAATCAAACTGCCGACCTCCAATATAAAAGTCGCCGCATACCGCTGTAATCCTGTCAAAATAGAATGATTTTAATAAAATGATTTTATTGTATGGATATAATATTGACTGAATATTTACTTATGGCTTTTGTATAATAAGTATAAATGCCGACTTGGATCCTTTTTTCTCAGTCAGTCATCAGTCTTTATTTACTAGATATTTACCTGAAATGATTTATTCCAGTTCTCCCAAGATAAGACAAAACATATGAGCCCGGCTTGCGATCACTTTCTCTGACTAAATAACTTCCAGGTTTCCCATAGTCTCGGAGACGTTCTTCCGTTGTGTGCCTGTCAAGCCGGCCATGATACCATCTGAAATAGCAATTATACATTGTAAAAATGCATCTTCTAAAGAGCACCGCTTGAAGCGGTCCGCTTCATCAACTCATTCAAACATCTAGACCATAAACTTACTGAGATTCTGGAGGTGCAATCAACTGAGGTTCAGTCGGACTGTTGTCCCCATTATCTGCCTCAAATTCAAAGCCCAAGTTGTCCAAATCATCAAGGAGCCCAGACCCAATGTTATCCTCTAGTAAAGGAGGCGGTGGTGGAAGAGGAAGGGAACTTAGGGTGGACCTATAAAACGTAAAATGCACAAATTACAATCAACTCAAAAATCCCATCAATATTTTTTCAACATCCTGCTTACCTAATAAAATCCATTGCCTCGTGTTATTGGCTTCAACTTCCAGAAGTAATCGAATTAGACTTGTTTCCTTCTTAAATTGTTTTCGCTTCCGTTGTTGACCTTACCGAATCTGAAATAATCGAAACCATCATTAGTAAAAGGCAACTACACTGGATAGCCTACAAAAAGTGCTTTTACATTTTGCCAAATCCTTTTTACCATTCAACCCTTCAATTAGCTCCTGTCAAACTCTGACCACCCTACAAACCCCAAAATCTCCTTCCTCCCACCCACAACTCAAAAAAATATCTGTTCTTCCTTTTCAAGACTTCATTCATTAAAAATCTCTCATCTCCTCTCTCTTGGTGAAAGGACTTCCAACAACTTGCTACCAACTTGTTTCTCCTCCACATTCACCCTCTCCACAATCTCCTCCAAGAACCGACAGCCAAGCTTTCCCTACACTTCAACTCGTTTTATTCAATGAAATCCTCCTTCCAAGAATACCTCCACCGCTTTCTTCAATGAAAGCTACTCCCCTCCTACCCCTAAAAAATGACTAACCTTTCGGTGCATCCCGTTTCCTCCGACTCGGCACCTTTCTCCGTTCACATCCGTTCTCCAGCTACTCATAATCTTCCAAGACTTCAACCCTCACTTCCTCCCTTCTTCTTCCCTTCTTTGCTCATTTCTATTGACATAAAAACATGCAAATAAACACAAACTTTGTATGTACTTTGTAAACATTAGAACCAAACTCACATCTATCCCATGTCTGTGATTTACACCCACTTGTATTACAAGTCGTACGTGATATTTTGTATGAATCATCCCATCTCTCATGCTTTAACATGTAAATTCTCTCACATTAAAATTTACACCTTCTAGATTATAACATCCCTATCCTATCCATGCTAAAATTGGCTATCCTACCCATGTTAAAGATGCTAACATGATAGAGTGTGATGTTAACATGTAAGTGAAGCCATAAAGCTAAAAGCTTTTAGTGAAATCAATGAAAGAGTGAAGCAAGGCATGTTGCGGATTCACGACAAACTAAAAAGGTTTCTGATCGCGACAAGAGAAGAGACTTGTGCAAAAAGCTACATTTCGTCATTTTCGTCACCAATTTCGGGCTAAACGGTTTTTTAAGTACCTAATTTCTCAATTTTTATCTTCTCTTGAGTAATTTTGGGAGGAAATTGAGTTGTAATTAGTTAGTGAAGTTGGGAGGGATTGAAGGAGGAAAAGTTCGGAGTGAAGAAGTGGGAGTAGCCGGTCAGGTGTTAACTGTGTTTTGGAGTGGTTACCACTTGGGCGATGGCGGCGAATAATTATTATGGATTTACTCATGGGGGTACTCAGTATGGGTAAGTTGAAGGTTTAAAATGGGCGGAAGGTGGTGGGAGGGGATAGTTGTTAATATTTTTGTTTACGCAGGAATCAATACGCGGCTCCAAACCAAGGATATGCTAGCGCTCAACCGTATCCACCTCCAGCTCAAGGGTCTGCTGTTTCACAGGGACAAGCTTATACGACACCAGCAGCTGATGCTTATGTGATAAGTGGTTATACAAGACCTGCTCAACCAGCGACTACAGTGGCGCAAAATTATTATCCTCAGCAGACGGTTCAAAGTGCTTATCCGACCCAACAACCTGGGAAAGTTACTCAAGTGGCGGCGAGACCTGCGGCTACGTCTACTGCGTACCCAACATATACGGCGAATACTGCGGGGGTGACGGGAGCAGGGGCGTCTTATGCTGGCTTTAGTCAACCACCCCAACCCCAACAAACTTCCGCAGCGGCTAAAGCTACGTTTACGAATTACGACGCTGCTGTTTACAACGCTGTTACGGCATATGCCCAAGGGACGGGTTCGAAGGGAGGTGGAGGTGGATTCAAGTCTTGGAAGGGACCTGGTGGTCCGCATATGAACAAAATGAAAGGTGCACGTCCAATGCAAAACGGGTTCTACAACTACTACGAATGGACAGCAATCAGCAAATGTTTCGAAACCTGTGCAGAAACAAAATGTTCCCCAGTTTGTAAAACCTGCAGCGGCAAGTGGAGGAGCTCCTAAGATAAGCTTTATAGGTCCAAAAGCTGATTATGATCGATATGGAGCCCAAGGACAACAGAGTGAAACTTCGCCGCAGCAAAATGCTACGCAAAACCCACCTGCACCTTCTCAGTCAAACTCAAGTTCCACTTCCAGTCAACAATCATCTCAATCCATTGGATCTGTCTCTGGAGGAAATAGTAATGAGAAATTAGAATCCGCTGGATTCATCGAGAAAGATATTCAGCCTGTTGGGCAGGATTATATTGAGGAAGTTCGTAGTGAAGATGGTAAGCTGTTTACTTACAAATTTTCTCACAGTTAACTTTTATTACTTGCTTACTAAATGATCCTTTGTAATAATTACCTACCATTAGTAATGGTCCATTACTATTAATGATTATATTTTATTGTAGGTAAAGTGGTTTCCTTTAATTGCAAATTATGCGAGTGTCGATTTAATGACCCAAATGCCAAAGAAATGCATATGAAAGGTAGGCGCCATCGGCTTCAATATAAAAAGAAGGTGAATCCCGACTTAATAGTGGATGTTAAGCCATCTAGCAGACAGAAGAAAATTGAAGAAAGGCGAGCACAAAGAACGCCCCAATCTAGGAAGAATCAATCTATGGGAGATCCGTAAGTTTTGTAGTCTTTAATGCAATTTTCCTCATCATTTGAATAAAATGGTCACCACAATGCGAACTTTTTATGGCTTGTAGATTCCCACGTGGTCCAGTTCCACTCCTTCAACCTGGAGGTGGACCAAGAGGATTTGGTCCTCCTGGCGTAAGTTAAACAATTTACATGAGCTTATTCAGATACAAATTGTATCATACAATGCATTTCGTGGTATAAAATTTGTGTTTTTTTCTTTACGTTTAGTACGGAGGTCCAATGGGCGGCCCACACATGTCACCATTCATGCCCCCTCCAATGATGAGAAGACCAGAAAGCATGGAGGATAGACATGTCATGGCTAGACACGCCGATATCTACCCACATGAAGAGGAGCTTCAAGCCATCCAGAAGATAGTATCTAATACTGAGAAAGCTTTGAAATTTGTGTCGGATCAGTTTGCTGAAATCGATGCTAAGAAATTGCAGAATGGAGTTAAGGTGGAAGATGCAAGCGACGATTCAGCCCAAAAGTCGGATCCTGATTCATTCCAAGCTTCACGAGTACTTAAAGGAGTAATGAGGGTAGGACACTTAGCAAAAGGTTTGCTACTACGTGGAGATCGTTTGGTGAAATTGGTCGTCCTCTGCTCGGAGAAACCAACGGAGACTATGTTGGAGAGGATCGTAGAAGCATTGCCCAAGCAGTTAGAGGTTGGTTCAGTACAAGCTTTGAGTTTTCTTGCAATTCAAGAATCTTTTAATTAATTCATTTTGATTATCAATTTTGTTACCAGATTGTAGCGCCCGATGACAAGTATAAGATAACAAAAGTGGTGGAAGACGCCGCATTGGTAGTCTCGTCGGACCAAGAGCCCCAAATCGGAGTCACTGTAACTTTGACATCTCCCTTGATGAGAAATCCGGCCATTAATGGAAATGAAGAAGGATCTGCAGATGGTGGTAAGAAAATTGCATCTCCAAAGATTTGCCAAGGCAGAGCATTTTCTTTTGGGGAAGCATCAATTATTGCTCATTCACTCTAAAGTGACCTGGCCTTTAGTGAAGGTGCATAGGGCTCATAATTTAGTTGGTGGTATATCGACACAGAGATCATTTCGAAGAAAACTTTTATATCATTTTAAGTGCATTCAACGAATCATAAACGGTACTTTATAGCGTTAAGTATTATTTTGTTGATTTTGCTTCATTTAGTCAAGTCTTCTGCGATTCTGTAACCGGCAGGTAGTTTAATATTGATATTAATAGCGTAGTTTAATCCATCTATTTCTTTGCTAAACCCGGTTGAATTAATATTTTGAGAATTTCAAAGCTTTACTTTCATTTTCATTCGACATAGTACAAGTTGCGGTGATATGCACTTAATATGCGAATCCAAAACCACTTTAAAGCTCATTAATTAAGTTACTGACTGACTGATACTGCGATCTTGATAGTTTCATTCATACGTTTTCCTACTACATAATGAAATCGACAAATTACATGATAGATTTTGTTAATGTGAAATAGCTTAATATTTTTGTCCGTGCTACATAGTAAAGTAATTTGATTCTATCTACAGAGAAAATTTAAATAATAACCGATTTAGATTTAAGGGAAATTGGGATTCAAGTATTCGAGGTTTCAAGTGGTTTTGCAGTGACTTCGAACTGGTGCCAGTCATATTCGATTGTGGAGTTTTTTCTTCGAGAGATGCGCAATGCAATTTGGGAAAACTTTTGACATCATTCAAAGTGGTCAGTGAAGAAAGCTTTGAATGGTGGATGGAAAGTGATGCGAGTCTGGAGAAGAAGTGAAGTGAAAAGAAACAAAGCTCTAGCTCTGCTGAATGAGGTGCTTGATATCAGCGTAAAAATTCAACCAATCAAACCAAACAGTAACGATGAAGACTCGCTCCAGTGATTTTTAAACATGCGATACCTCCTCAGCAGAGCTGCAGCGGCTTGAGACATCAGCAATTGAGTAACAATCAATTTACCAATGAGTCCAATCATTTTCTACGAACGACCATTTACAACAAACGACGCGAGTGTCAAATGTGATGGAAGCTACGACGATTGATCTCCACCACCTTTTTTACTCACTAGCATTTACACACTCAGATTCAGACTTGACTTATCTTATGATTCATTAAATTAAAAATCTCATAAAATGTTCTCATAATTTCACTTGCAATTAGATCTCATATCATTTCCTGCCATTCAGTCTTGAATGGTTGAAAGTGATTTGGGTGAAGATAAATAATGATTGTTGAGTAATTTTAAAAGTAAAAGTTTTGATTTGATGAACACGAGCGACTAATCTGATCTGATGTGTGTTAATGTAGAGGCCCAAGCACCTCAGGTGAAGGATGAACCCGATGTATTGGACAAGGAGAAATGCCTAGATGCTTTGGCCGAATTAAGACATGCGAAATGGTTCCAGGTGTGCACATGTGCTCTAGAATTTTTAAGCTATTTCTTACTATCCGAATTCTTCCAATTAGTTTTTCAATTTTCTTAAGCCTTTTATGTGTCCGTGATGAGAAGAGTGTAACTTTTAACAGCCAGATTATAGCAAAATAATGAGTTGATGGAAAGGTTGTGATTGAAAATTCAAAAATCTAAGGCACATGTTCATGTTCATCTCTTGATTGATTTCCTTACAGCCTTGTGGCCTTCGATTAAGAAACTTTAAATTCTTTGCAGCAAAGTCAATTCAATTTTTAGAACTTGAAAATAACTCGTAATTTATTTCTTGAATGAAATGAATTTATGGCGTATTTATGTAAATACTCATAAGGCTGAAAGGTTTGAATAGATATGAAAAAGGAATACCTTTTCGTTTTTCTTTTTGAGGTGGTGGTAGTATCACCTTTTTAATATGATCAGTGAGATTCCTAATTTGAAACGCTAGACCAGAGCAAATATGTATATGATATCCTATGAAAATTAATTCTTTCAAAATTTCCCGTATTCTATTCTGTAGTTTATTTTTTAACACTTTTTTGAGGTTTTCGCCTCACTGATATCTTCTTGTCTTTATCTATCATTTTTGTTCGCGTAATAATTTGATGATTTAACTGTAATGATTTAATAGGCTAGAGCGACGACTCTCCAGAGCTGCGTAATTGTCATTCGGATTCTGAGGAATTTGTGTCAAAGAGTTGACCCTTGGCATTCGCTCCCATGTTGGGTAAGGAGACAAAATGTTGAATATTTAACTGATTGAATTGAGGAAAAAAATGGAGAATTTAATTGTTTTTGTGGTGTTTTAGGCTATTGAACTTCTGACGGAGAAAGCTATTAGTAGTACAGGAATGCCGCTGGGACCGGGGGAAGCGCTAAGGATTGTGCTCGAAGTGGTCTCGTCTGGTTTGCTGCTTCCAACTGGACCAGGGCTGTTGGATCCGTGCGAGAAGGAATCGGTGGATGTTCTTGAAGGGTTGACAAGTCAGAACAGGGAGGATATTACTTGTTACGCGCAGGTAAATATTTAATTTCTGTTAACTATGATTGTAAATGATTTTAATCTGAAACTAACCATAATAAATGTTTATTCCCAATTATAGCAAGCTTTACGACAGGTGGCATTCCGCCAGATTCACAAAGTCTTAGGAATGGATCCACTCCCGAGGTTCCAAAAGAAGCAGCTGCAAACTAACCGAAAGCGAAGACGTGACAATGCGGAAATCGGTGATGGAGACGAAGCGGAAGTTAGTAATGATCTAAAGAAGGATAAAAAGGAGGAGAGTGTAAGCAGTATGGAGACCGATGCTAATGTTAAAATAGAGGGTAGTAGTAATTAGGAGTTAAAAATTAATTTATTGAAGTCTCTACACACATTTGGAAACAGTCTCGTTACTAACTGGTAGTGAAATACTACTTGATATTTGATTTCCCTTTTAATGTTAGGGTAAGGCTAGTCGTTAATCCATTTTTACGTGCACAGGGTGTATTAATTATATGTATTGTATCAAAAATGTTTGTTTCTGCTGGAACTCGTATGAAATTTTAATTCGTTCTTTTTTATAGCACGTTATAAAATGTGTGAATTTACGTATAAAAATTACATAACTGTACCCACAAGAATACTTGCTTTTTTTTAGAATCCTCAATTTTATGTTACATTTGGAGCTGAGCTGCTGAAAAATTTTATATAAAGAGTTAAATTAGGATCTCTTGGGTCTTGAGTTTGAAACTAAAGGGGTTTTAAGTATAAATTAATACTCGGTATGTTTTAATTAATAGCTAAGCTTCATCTACTCATAGACCTTAGCGCTGCCACATGAATTCAGAAAGAAAACTGTTCGGAGACCATGTATGTTATGATAGAATATGAATCAAATTGTAAATTAGTAGTTAGGGAATGAAATGAAGACATTGAGTACCTTTACGGTACTGATTAGTGGTTAGAAAGAACACATTCTCGTAGTCGCGGTATGTGTATGAAATGACTGATTTAGAAATGTTTTCTACTAGTTTCAAGTCCTTTTTGTAATCGGCATTTTGTTGATTATGGAGCTAAAATGTCGAAATTTGGTTGTGTTTGTGGAATTGAAGCTCCTTATGATAATCTATTACAACCTGCATAGTTTATAGCTGACGTGTTTTAAAATGAAATAAACAGCACTTATTAAAATTAACTATTTATTTGAATTCTTTAAATTATCAGGCGTCTATCATAAATTGCATATGACTAAATAATGTAAATGTAATCATCGTTGAGGCGAACGATAAGCAACGGAAGGTGCTGATGCTGAATCAGTTTCATTTACTTTCTCCGATGGCATTTCACTACTAACTTTAAAAACATTCCCTTTCTCCTTTGGCAAATCCTTGGGTTCATGTGGCATTTTGAAACCTAAAAGCTTCGCCGTATCTTCAGCCGTCCTCTCCCCCGCCCCTTTGTACACATCTGATATTCTATTGTATTCTTTCAAACTCTGGAGATAAAATATATAACTTCTTCCCGTCTCCTCCAAGTTCTTCGTAGCTTGTTCTGGCTGTGGCTGACCTGATTGACCCCTGCAGGTCCTGCATAAACCGATAATATACTGCCATAGTTGTGTTTGATACACGTGCGTTTCAGGATTCGGGTTGTGGACTGTGGGACGAAGTTCCCGATATAGAGTCCTAAGGATACTTATAGCTTCACCTCGACTTCCAGCCATGACGCCTCCAAACGGTCTCTTCCCACCTCCGAGCCTGGAACACGAACTCGCAAACGCTGCCTGCAAATTAAAAATTTCCAGGTCATTTCCGCTTCCACTTATCAATCAATTATGCATTACCTATACTTTAAGAAACTTACCTTTTCACCTTATCATTCACGGTTTGAAGCCTCTTTAGCCCCGATCTCCACCCATCACTGGAAATTGATAACCTCTAAACTTGTCTATAATTCCAACTATGTTGCTTCCCGCTGTTTGTCTCATTTTGCCCTCACTTCATCCCATTTAATAACAAGAGCTTTTCTTTACTCAATGACTTGACAAAAGCACATGCTATTTTAGTGCTTAAAGGAAACTGCTTGGCTTCTCTCAATGCACCCATTCAATGGTTAGAATGAGCGGCTTTCTTCAATTTGGCCAAAGTGCGGCGGCGTGTATTGACCAGCATAGAAATCTCTCATTCAGTTTCTTCTCTGCTTCTCCAAAAACCTGTCAATTTGGACAATTTTTTTCCAACTTTCAAAAGTTAAAGGTCAACATGGCTGATGTAAGTGATTTAATTAGTTAATTAAAGTGATTTAGTTAATTTAAATGTTAATTAAGTGTAAGGAAAGGGAAGAGTGAAATTAATTGGTGTTTTCATTATTGCAGGATGAATTAAAGAAGAAGAGGACCTTCCGTAAGTTTACTTACAGGGGGGTTGACCTCGATCAGCTTCTAGATATGAACATGTAAGGAGGTCAAGATTAAAGTTTTAAATGGTTTTTAGTAAATTAATTTTAATCATAATTGATATTTTGACTTTTTAGGAAGCAGTTCACGGAGTTGGTTCATGCCCGTGCTCGCAGGCGTTTCAACCGGGGATTGAAGCGTAAGAATCTTGCGCTTTTGAAGAAGCTGAGGAAGGTAAGATTCGAGCAGTGTCAAATTAAAGTGTTTGATTTGGAATTGTGGATTTGTGCCATTTTGTGTGATGTAATTTACTAAAAGCAATTTTGATTTTGTAGGCAAAGAAGGAGGCTCCCGTTAATGAAAAGCCAGAACCCGTAAAAACACATCTTAGGGACATGATCATCGTTCCAGAAATGATTGGAAGCATTGTAGGAGTGTATAACGGCAAAACTTTTAACCAGGTTGAAATCAAGGTGAGGGAAATTAAAGATTAATTTTGGTCTAGCATCCTTTCCAAAAGACTGGATTCGGGAAATTAGTAATAGAGAAGTGCGTTTTTTTGCTAATTACCTTTTTGATTCTTTATAGCCTGAAATGGTGGGTCACTATCTCGGCGAATTTAGCGTCACTTACAAACCCGTTAAGCACGGAAGGCCCGGTATTGGTGCGACGCACTCTTCCCGTTTCATCCCGCTTAAGTAAACCTCAGATTTACTACTTTCTCCGTGTTTAAGTAATTTTGAAAATAAACAGAATTGTTTTGTAAAACCTATTCAAGTTTCAAGAGTCACTTTTATATGCAAAATCAAACCGGAAGTAGAACGTTAGGGTAAAAACTATTTTTATTTAGCTTTGTTTTCGCCATCGATTTTGAATTAGTAGTCATTCAACATTTTTATTAACTTTATTGACGCGGCAGGTAAAAATTAACTATAATATTGCACACCCCCACAACCATAAGTACTTGATCATAAGTTAAACATGTTCACTGATATCTCGTCATCTTTGTAAATTTTTTCGTGAACTTTCTCTAATACTAATTTCCTACACGGTTTACAAATTGCATTTCAAAATTCCTCTTAAAAATTACACTTTTGAGTGGTTAAGCTGCATCTTTTGGTATATAAAAGGATATGGTATGGTATTTTTTTTGGTAATTTAAGCTGCATATTCTCGATATAGATCATCTCACAACTTTTTAACTATAAATTATTTATTTATGGTTAGTGATTATGCATAAAATGATGCGATTTTAAACATATCGTCACAACGTTAAATATCTGCGGTTGGCATTTGAGAAAGGTTATTTCATTTTTTAGGAACTGATTGCTCTCCACCGAGTTAAATGGTTAAAATTAATTGAGATTCCTTAATTGCATTCTCAGGTTTCCCTTAAATCTACATTGACTATTTATAAAGCAAAGAAATTAATTTTTGCGCTCCTAGTTATTCTTATTTTGGGGCTTGATGGATTCGGACAGCTGCCATAGGTCGTCATCATTCAAGTATTCATCGAAGTTGTTGAGGAATTGAAGCAAAGAGTCGTTCCTCGAGAAGCCGTAGTGACTAGAATAGAAAGGTTCATAATGTAAAAATTCGGGAATTTTGATCGATTTTGATCGATCGATTAGATTTGGCTAAAATTACCAAGTATGAAGCCGTCGAATTGGCTCCAGAATGACCCATTGTTGAAGTCTCTTTACCCAGTTCACTTTGCCGTCTGTTAAAAAGTCTGGATTTCCAATGTGGACAAATGTCAAGTCTTGCAAGACGAGCCCTCTGCAAAAAATAAATTCTTTCATTTATAATTTCTCCAATTCATAATATTTAAAAGCAATTTAGTTAACTGACATGTAGGGAATGCAAGGCGGATGACAATCAGCCAAAGCTTGTCGATACGTCCTGAAAGAGCCTGAGGAGTCGGTTAGCGCTGCGTGTGGTTTTAAAGCTTCAGTCAGTCTCCTAGAAAAGCCAAGCCTTCGTATTGGGGCGGAGTCAAGGGCTGCCAAAACGGCAAGTAAAGAGTTGAAGTTGTTGTACTCTCGTAGTTTCCGCATTACTCCAATTAGCTTTTTCATTGTACGATTCCGTTCCCTCGAAGTGGAACACATTAGGACCCTTGTTCTCGTCCTGGAGAAAAGTGAGAAACAATTGAAGTCAGTCATTTATTTTTATGGATATGTAATCGAGGTAAAAATACTTACCAATATGAAACTTTGTTAAAATGCTCTGTAAAGTTGTTCAAAGCTGGACAAAGATCTTCAACTTGTTCCCTAGCCCAAAGGAGAAGTTCGGCAGGTTCGAGTTCGCGAAACAGATCCGCGTCCAACAAAGTCATTTGTTGGGCTATACTTGTTGCGCTCCATTTTAGTAACGATTGTGATCTGGAAAATTTATATGAAAATTATGGTACGACGGGTATGCATAAATTCTCCGGAAATAACTTTCTCCCACTTACTCAGTCGTCACAGCGAGAGTCGCAGGGGCTGGTTGTGGCTTCAGTATCTTCTGTCTCACTTGGTACTTATGAATTATTCCTTTTCTCGCCTTCAATGCGCTCTGAATTTCACCGGAACAGACTAGATGGTAAATGCATTTGCGTACCCTGCTTACCATTTCTTCATCTAGGTCCATTGGAGTTAGTCCAATCGCGACATCTACGAAAAGGTCTAATGTCGCTCTCGCTTGGATCATTGAGGTGCGATCCGTCTTGTTCTCAAAGTGTTTGAACCGCTTCCATAATAAAGTGACGACATCGGAGGGACGAAGAAAGTTGCGGTACGTTAGCAAAAATGTTTCCCTGAATTTCGCATCTGCAATATTCACAAATTGTTAGCATTAATATTGGCATCTAGCGAATAAAGTCTTCCCGCTTACCTATAACTTCTGGACTAGCAGCGTAAACAAGGAGCACCAAAGGCTCAGCCCCCTTCACTTCCAACTGGGGAGGCTGCGTTTCATTTCCATTACCATTTCCATTACTATTTTGCGCTGTCTTGGATGTCGTTGAGGTAGACGTCGGAGGACTAGATTTTTGAGGCGGTGGATTCTTATTAATAACTAAAAGCGGAGTAGCATCTATCATAAAAAGGTCGACACTATCTTCATCCAAACTACAATGCTGGCTCTTCCCACCACCCGTTGAACCATTATTACTATTATTTCCTGTTTGAACTTCGTTTTGTTGGCCATTTTCGGACGCTTCTGCAGGAGCCTCTTGCGGAACGTTCGGAGATGTCGGAGTTTTACACGATTTCGTAGGCGATGACTTGACATGTTGAGGTGGTGCTGTTGGAGAGGTAGGTGATGAGAGAGAATTTATGGTTGCGTATTCAGAGTAATGCCCGTTTCCGTTACTGTTGGCACTTTTCTCATTTTCTAGACTAGATTCTTTGCTCATATCTCCCAACAATCCTTTTAATAAGCTTCGTGATTTTTTCGGCGGAAGTGGGGGCTTTGCTTCGTTTCCACTTCCATTCTCCCCACTCGTGTGGTCGGATAATGAATGGGAGGTAGAAGAGCTCGAGGCTGTCAATGGAAAATGTTGATGAGTTGGACTATTCTCTTCGGATGGAATTGATGAGTTGGAGAAAGTGGAGAAATGGTGATAAGATGCGGAGTATAGAGCCGCTTTGTTCACTCCGCCCCCACTGGCTGCTGCGAAAGAAGGGTGTCTCGATGTCGCTGCTGCACAGGATGCACCAGTTAGCGAGGAGAAACCTGGAATTTCTCCCGTGCTTGGGTTGAACATTGTTGCACTTCGTTCACTCAAATAATGACGGTGAAAGCCCTGCTGAGAATGATTTTCGTCAATCCCTTCATGAAACGTGTTGCGTGCGTAGTGGTTGCAGAAATGATGGTGGCGTTGTGAGTGGAGGTCAAAGTTGTGCATGAATTCCACGTATGCCGCAACTATTGAATAAAATGATTATATTTATAAATTATCAAACTCAAAAGTGAAATCGAAGCGCAATACTTACTCAGACTATGCTTCTTCTTAGGCGGAAGTGGCGGCCTTTCCTCCGAGTCATTTCCAGCCGTTCCAACAAGGGTAACCCTGCTCTCCGACTGACTCATGAATGACTGCTGTTGAGAAGCACCTCCACTTTTATATCCTTCAATTCCTCCCTGCCAACACTGCAGAATGCTATCGTTCTCATCAACATTATCATAAGGACTCGGGCATCTCGCATTGTATTGTTGCTGACTATGACTTTTGTAGCAATACCCTCCACCTTCCCCCATCCCGTGATGATAACCACTATGATCTGTAAAATGCTTATTTCTCCTCATCTTCTCTGGTAGCTCAGGAGGCAGTTCACTATCGCTTTCATCCTCCACCACAGGCGTTTGCTTACTCAGCCTTGAGTTTGGGGCGTGATGAAACCTCCTATTATTACTTGCATCTACGACGTCAACGAAAACGTCTTCATCTGCTTCAAAATCCTGAAAGTTATTTCCCGTTAGTCTTCCCGTAGCATCCGAAGGATGGTTACTTGACCCTGATAAGCTGTGCATTGCACCAGTACATCCTGTTCCACTCGTGTTTGAATTAGGACTCAGTCCGGACTGTTGAGATTGGGCATCTACGAGAAGCAAGTTGTCCAAGCTACTTCCTAAACTTAAGCTTAACGAATTATGGGTCGTCCCTGATTTCGTGGACCGACGCTCATAATCGGCGACTAGCCTATCTAGTTGGTTACTACTGTCAAGGTGGTGAATCTCCGGATCTCTATCATATTCCAACTGGTACGAGTCGGAGTAAGTTCTGTTTCTCGCAGATGCTGGGTTAAGTCTCAGTTCTTGTCTTCCTAATGCGGATGACTCACTCGAGCGACCCACGTAAATGGCAGAGTTGATCCAAAGACTGGGATCGCTGGGGTTCTGATGGTCATGAGGATAATGAGAAGTTGTGAGAAGGCCTTCCCCACCGCCACTCGTGGAAGAGTTTACCTGATATGATTGCTGCTGAATGGCAGAGGATGATACTACGTTACGATCACTCACACTACTAATTGAAACACGAACACCGGAAGTGGCAGGGGAGTTGGTACAGTTCGACTGCTCCAGCCATTGGTCAAGGGAAACTACAGGGGCGACTACTAGATGCGGTTCACTCTTTGGGGTAGAAGTGGAGCTGGTGCCACGTAAGCTATGATGATTTTGCATCCGCCTTGGACTACTAGGTCCGGCAGAAGTTGTGGTTGGGGTTAGCGAGTCAGGCCACTCGGAGTCGAAAGAGCGGCGAGTAAATTGCCTCGATTTTGGGGGGATCGGGGGCTTCTTCTCTTCACTTTGTAAGGGATTGGTCGTTGAAAGAGGTGGAGGTTGAAAGCTGTTGGTTGGTCGAGTAGGTGGAATCGGAGTAAGATTCGTACTCTTCGTTGACGAAGTCTCCGAATGTTTGGAGGGGCTACTGAGGACTTGTGAGGAATTCGAGGATTGCGCTGATACTGGTTGATGATATGGTGGGGTATTATTATTGGTTTTTAGCAAAAGTTGATCGGGAGAAAGCACTCCTGTCTTCATTGGAGGGAATTGAGTGGATGTGAGTGTGAGTGTGCTTAGACTGGCGTTTGTGTCGATTAGATTCCGAAGACCCTGCATGAACATTTCAAATGATTAATTTAATTAATAGATTTTTGAGGTGGTTCTGGTTGTATTATTATAATTAAGCAAAAAGTCTCAAATCAAATCTGAAAACGTATTTGGATAGGATAGGACGTACCGACAGAGCATCCCGTGAAGTGGCAATGCTTTCCTTCACTTTCGCGAAGTACATTTCCCTTTGCACATCATCATATCCTTCCTTCAACAATAAAGCATCTACTGCGGTAAGAAAGTCTGATAAAACAGTCTTGAGTTGCGATATGATCGACTGAAATTGTGCACTGTAAAATGTAAAACGCAAAAGACAATTAGTTTTCTTCAGTTACCCCAAATAGTCATTTTTTACCTGTCACTAGACGGCATCTTTTTGATATCTATAGAAGAATATAACGAATTAGTTGATATAGAGTATAAAATATATATGTAGTTTTACTATTCATTGATCTGAAACATCTCTACAATCCCTGATAACTTACCATTGAAAAGACATCCCATCAAGTCCAACATAACGTTCGAGCTTCCTCCCAACAGCTCAACGCAGTTTTTCTGTATCAAGCTCTCCACAAAATGCAAGGTCAAGTTCACCTCCTTGAGCCTATGCGAGATGAGGGTGATTGGCTCGACATCATCCCCAGGCGTAGGGCTCTTACTACTCCAACTGGAAGGACTAGCGAGTCCCGAATGGGAGGAAAGATTCCTCCCTGATGACAAGTCATCCGCTCCACTCGCTGAGCGCCGCGCAAGCCGAGAAATAATGTCTTCTTTGAAGGAACGGCATCGCTTCACGAAACCTTTCACATCTTCAAAATTATTATGTTCAATTATGAATGGCATGTTTAACAAGTAGGGTAGAAAATGCAAAGTAATTTAACTAAATTGAGTAATTGCCAAAATAAACAGTTCAATTAGGTTTAATTGGGAGAATGAAGGGTAATAATGCAACTCACTTCTCTGTTGTTTACTACTGCCACTGCTACTACTGGACCCACGCGCGGTTGACATCATTTATGGGAAATGAGTCACGTTACTTTGTGATATTATCTCGCTTCCTCTACAAAGGCTAGCCTCCTCCTCGTTTTCGCCCTGTGTAGGCAGTTATCTTTATCCTGGTTGGAGATAACTAGTATCACTCTAATAACATCATTACGGATATTCATGATGAGCTCAGGCCCTCTTCAAACCAATCATATTACAACTCAAATCG
>JAHZMU010002352.1:0-19563 GCA_027743725.1 Rambutsinella grinnellia | reverse complement strand
CTTCAGCTTGAGTGTAGGCATCAGCAAGAGTTTGGCGGATTGAGGTTTGGGCAGCAGCGGAAAGCTTCTCAACATCGGGGCGGATGTCATTTTGGACATTAGTGAGAATGGTTTGAAGTTGGGCAAAGTATTGCTTAGCTTGTGCTTCAGTCAAAGTTTGAGCACGGCTAGCAGCACGAGCCTGATCCAAGACTTGTCTTGCCAAAACAGCAGCAGCATCTAATTTTACTCCAATGTCGCGTCCAACGGCAGCGTTGTCATTGTTGGCGGTGGTCTTGACTTGTTGAACGGCAGCGGTAACTCCAGCTTCGATTTCGTTGATCTTAGCGTCTACAGCTGGCCAATTGGGGGCCTTTGTTTCGACTACAGAAATTTTCAAATTATTATTACTTTCTAAATTTCTCAAAAGTAATTTATTTAAAGCTTACCAGGTGCCGCATATGCGGAGCATACGACGGCTGCAACAAGTGCGATAGCTAATGAAAACTTCATTTTGGCTTCTGATTATTTCGCCCGGTTCTGGATTCTCTTTCTGGACTAGAGCCCGTTGGAGGAGTGAATGATACCGTTCCAAATTTCACCCGGCTTTATATAGTCACTCGGCGATATTGGACCAATTACAGATTAATTATGATAATGGAATGCGAACTTTATACTTTGAAAGGTGATGATTTGTATGAAATCATAAATCATTATCTGACTTTAATCTTTTCACGGTCCATATTTGAGAGATTAATACCTTGATAGATTGGTCGTAGGCCAACATTTAATCATGAACAAAGTCCAGTACATGATTATCATCCACCTCATTACTTCCATCAATTCCATTCACAAAATGGCATGATTATCATTTCAAAGTGCAAATTAGCATGATTGATAATCATGATTGTCATCCGATGTGAACTCATTTATTTTTAGAAGCAGAAACAAAGTCTGAAGTACAGCGACAAAATAATATTCATAATTCTTCGTAGAATGAAATGGTCATAGTCCAAAGTATAAAAATGCATCATGTCAGTGAAAGTTGAAAAATGCATGATTGATTGAGAGCAAGATGTAAGGACTTGGGACAAAGAGAGTTGGAATGGAAAGCGATCACATCAGCCATTTCACCGGCAACCACAACCACCATTAGCTCCATTTTGCTTCTCCTCCACTGCCGTAGAAATGCGCTACATGCACCAAATAAATTAGCTAGGGTGCCATAATGCCCGTATGAAATGTATGAAATGCTTTCTCCTTCCTTTCCATGTCGGTTTTATGTTTGGAGTAGCTGTTGCTGTGCAGAAGCAGTGGCCATACTCCTTTTTACTTACAGTCTAACCTGTTTTCTCTCTCCGAGTGCAGTGCGGATACAATCTTCGTCTCCCTAATGGTAATATGTGGAGGGGAAAAGGGGCTGCCCAACATAGCATTATCCAGAGCATCGGTACCCGTCTACCCTGCCATAGTGCGGAAGTTGGAGCTGTATTCGATGATGTTGCAGTGGCCCGAGAAATGTATAAAGATTGAGGTTGTTGCAGGAAAGCCAACAGTTAGCATCAGGCGCAGTGCAGCAAGACAAGCCATCACCTTCCCTTCTTAAGGCTCTCTTCCGCAGCGACACTGAAGGACTTGATCACTTGATGTTTTAAACAAACCTGCTAAGTCACAAATAAGAGATTACCTTAAAATTCATTCATTTTCTTGCAAAACGAACCATCTGATTAATCAATAATTAAAAACTGTTAAATGTCATTATAATCTGTTGACATTTTCCATTTTATCAGTCAAATAGTAGCTGTCAAATAGTCAAATTCATTAAATTATTATATAATACTGTTACTGTGAAAGTGCAAGTTTTTCTTATTGTTTAGGCGAATATTTGTCACAAAGTTTGTCTGACATTTTCAGTTTGCTGTTTGTTCGATACTTTTGTGAAGCTTTGCATTTCCTTTTTCCGCAAAAGCACTAAATGTTTAAGTTGTGAGAGAAATAACTTAATAATAAAATTGATCGGTGAGCAATAAGTTGATTAGTGACAGTGCAAATTAGTTGTAGATGTGTGAGTTCTTCCACTTTGAGACAGACAATCTCTTGTCATCTTGTCAAAAAAGTGTGAGTCGGGAGATGCTTCGTACACTGTGCAAATAAGCTGTGAAGATCTCTTGAAGAGAAAGCTCTCTTGGTAAGCGCTCCAGGATATATTTCTCTTTATTGGCTTAATTTAAAGTTGAAAAAGTTTCTGACGAAAGTTACATATTGAAATTTACACTCAATTAGAGAAGGAAACATGTTAAAAGTAAAAAAAAGTTTAGAAATATTCTCAATTTTTAGCATCTCTGCGCCTCCGCGGGAGGTAATAATGTTGATGTTTAATGAATTTGCATGCGATTATTAGGCAGCTGAAAAAGTCTCACTCAAGTAGACACGAAGCTTGATGAAAAAGGGGTAGCATTTCAATTCTTTTCATAATTAGTCGAACGAATATTGAACTGTTGAATGTTGATACGAGCAGATGCAAAAGGGAAGAATGATATGAGGACGCATTTCTATCAAACCATTTGTTGATGACAAAGAAGGGATAAATTGTTTGATGGTTTTGCGTAAAAGATTGTGTACCCTTCGACTCCCTTGATTAAGCTGCTGTTGCTAGCTTTGAAAATGCACCAACACCACTGCATTTTATGCACGGTCCGAGAGAGAGAGGGGAGAAAATAATAGCTTTTATTCCACCCTGCCCTCAGCTCTTGCTTTAAAGCAACAGTGAGCATCTGCTGGTGAAGGATGAATTGTTTAAAGATTATAACGGGAAAGGTATAACTGAGAAACAAGTCCGTTTCCTACGTCCTACCCGCATTTCTCTATTCCCCACGCATGTCGTGTATTTTACAGACAGTCGAAATCGGGTTAACTAGAAAGGTTAATATTTTAGAGGAAACGCACCGCTTCCAAAAAACTACAGAGAAAAAGAACTGTGATTCATAGAAAATGAGTACGTGCCTTATCCAGCTTTAAAAAATAAAGTCTTTTGGGAATTTAACGAATGGGCAGAGGATTTTTTGTACTAACAAGTAAACTTTAGCGTTTCATGTTTCATAGTGTAAATGGTAGATGTTGATACACAATACATGAGCGTTTGCACATGAAAAAAAAATACGGGAAGGGGAGCTCTGGAGCTCTCCCCTTTTGGGATAAAATAACGGGAGCTGTATGCCAATATTATACCCAATGCCCGTATAAAAAAGGGGATCTGTGTGTTCAGCATGTCAACCAGAGTTGCATTATAATTTCTGTAACAATGGGTTTCTATTGCGCAATAAGTTACACGCAACTCTTCCTCTTGGATTAGAGTATGGCATGATCCATTAAGGATGGCGTAAGAAAATAGTATTTCGATAGTAAATTCCTCTTAATATTAGGTTTCCTCATTGTGAATCAATTACGTACACAATTACATAATAAAAATATGATAAGTATCGTTTATTAAGGTAATTGAAGAGCTTATCTGATCGTGAAGCATTTGGCTTTATTGACTTTAAGTTATGAACGTTTTTATGTTTGACATTTGTTAGAATTGAAGTTAATTTAGGAAAGGCTAACAATTAACAGGTGTCCCCGCATAGCACGTGCCTGTGGAGGATGACAGGTTGGAGAAGAAAGAGCTTCTAGCCCAGGTTCCATCGCCTTTTATCGATTTTCTTGACAAATGAATGTAGAGAGGAAGGCTAGAATCCTTACAAGGCAGAGCTCTAACACTAGATGGTTTAGACCTAGCAGGGAGAGAATTGTGTGTGGGACTAGAAATGTCATGAAATATTTAAAAGGCTTGGAATAAAAGGAGCTTGTTGTTTAAAAGATTTTTTTAGGAGAATGGCTCCCGGTGCAGGGAAGTCTCGTTGGGAGTTGCAACTGGAAATGGAAAGAGTTGCGAAAAAAAATGGAAAGGTTCACATTGAAGAATTATAAAGGATCGTTAAGGAAAAAAGTATTCGGGAAAAATGAGTTGATCATTCTAGAAGTTTTGCTCATTAGTACCACCCAGTTTTTGCATACTTTTAATTTTGTGCTAGATGAAGTAAGTTTCAAAGCACTTAGCCCGTCACGTCATCCTTTTTTACTTATCCACTTAGCAGTGTTACATATGAGCTAGCTTTTTCATTGTCGTGATCGATTATTTCCCACAATAGCCGCCCTTGACTGACGACTATGAAGTGGTGGAGAAATTTTAGAGGTAAACCTGGAATTTGCAAAATAAAACGGTCTAGATTATAAGACTAATCTAATATAAAGCTATAATTTTACCTTGACTTGATGATTTGAACAAAGTCTGCAGCCATTTTATTTTTCCAAGAAAATGATTTTTTTCTCAACCAGTCTCCATACAATGGAAGATGTCACACTGTGAGATGAACTATAAAAGAGTTTCTGCAGCCATTTAGCCTAGGAATTCCACTGCTTTTATAAAAGAAAGCTTGGAGAAAATGCTACTATATTTATTGACAATTTCAGACATCAACTATGGCTTCCCACTAGGGGTCTTCCTGCTGACTTTCGGTCAGAATATTGGGTTGAAAAAGTTTATATGAAGTGGGGATAATAATTATCGTTATAGTCATCTTGTCAAGTAACGACTTTATATTTTCTGACATTTATCAGCTTTTTCCCCTCTACAATTCCTAATTCTTTAAGTAAATTTTGACTGCAATTTCTTACGCTATAAGTTAGCTAAAATCTTCCAAGCAATAGCCATTACGCAACGTTGCCAAATATTCCTACAAAAATGGGATCTCTCTCTCTCTATTTTACATACAAATAAGGTTGTGTGGTTTGTCCAGAGTGAAAATTGTGATGTGATCTGCTCAATATAGTGTATTGTGATACGCCATTATTATAGAATGCCACGGTTGATCTATCACTTCAAAGGCAAAAGTCAACAGAGTAATAAAAGCTAGCCTTTTTATAAGAAAATGGAGACGAAAAAACCGCACATACACAAGAAAGCTTTTTACTTCCTTTCTTAGACTATACCCATATTTGTTTCTGATGAGTTGTGTTAAAAAAAGAACAGTTCTGACGCATTCCGTATTCTCCATTCTTGGAGAATAGTTCCTTTCCGCTGTTGACTCCAGTGCTGTTCCAAACTCATATTTTTCTTCTCTCTTTTGTTCAGCTAAAAATGGCTGTTTACTAAAGAACAAGTGGGAAAACATTGGTGGGAAAAGGGCACATGAAAAAATTGAGGAGTGAAAGTTTTATCATGTAAAAAGCTAGATAAACAGTCTATGTTATGGTATTTTATTATGGAAAGAATAGGCTATGCTTTTGGAGATGTGTGCACACACTTCGTATACAAAATATCACTAAAAAATGAGAGAGAAAAGGGCTTTTCTGACAGAATCGATTCTAATATTTAATATACGTCAGCTTTCTCTAAACAAATCTTGATGGGTTAAATATAACAAATAACAGTATGAATTTTCCAGCTCAAAATGAAAAAAAGAAGAGATATTTTGAGCTTTTCAAGATTTTCATATATCTCAAGTGTGACTGGAAAGAGTGGAATTGGGTTGGAATAAAGTTTGGAATTTGCAAGTGTTTTTTTTGAAAATGTAAACAACTGTAATTGTTGTCGATAAAATATATAATAAATTATTTAGAATTCAATCCTACTTTCTTCTGGAGTAGTAGCTATCAAAATGATTGAAAAGATGATTGATGATTTATGTAGAAATATGAGAGTTTTTTGTACTTTCCTATTAAATTATTATCTGGGGAAGCAGACGAGGTATGGTAGAGAAAGGTTTCTATTTTCATAGGAGACAACCCGAGTCAGAAAGTTAATCAGGCATGAAAATCACTTGAAAACACTTGAGATTGATGAGTTTCACTATTGAAAAAGCGTATGGAATAGGAGCTTCTCTTCTAATGGGAATCACAAGAGTTCTCTACTGAATGGACAGACTTAACAATAAACTAAATTGTTTCCTTTTTTCACAGAGCTGTTGATGAGGAGAGAGAGAGCAGTCGTGGAATTGATTAGAGATAAGGAAACTCTGCGAGAGTGACAAGGAACTAAGAAATCTCACTTTTCACGCATCACCCAACTCATCCTATTCCCTTTTGGTGAACGCCATGCCCCGATGCTATTTAGTTAAGAAGGTAAAACAATTTGGAATTCGGGATTGGGGTCGTCAACTCGGAGATGCACCTCCACCAAGTCCTAATGAAGCTAGTGTTGCGCCCAATTCGCCATCATCCTATACACAAATAGGACGGGGGAGTGCAGCTGTGCAGAGTTCGGCTAGAAGTAAGTAAAAAAAATTACTCTTTTTAATGGCATTTTAATGATTACTGCATCTGCTATTAAGCACTCCTCCAATGGAATTGTTAAAAAATAGGAAATAAGTTTAGAGCTTGGTCTAGAGATAAGCTGCAGCAATCGATTTGTGCTTTCCCCAATGCCATTTCCAGAGAGAAAGTTTTGGAGAAAAATGCTTTTTCAATGAGAAAGGAAAAAGTGAAGGAAATGATCCGCAATGACATTTGTTTAGGTGAATAGTCTGCTTCAATAAATCCACTCGTTTTTCTTCACCGCAACCTGAAGAGAGAAAAAAATAGAAGCCAAAAAATTTCAGCCTTGGTCGTCCTTTTTCTCTCTCTCTTGAAGCGCTCCACAGAAAAATTTTCTCTGTTGTTGAAAAATAAAGGATGACTCGTGTGCGTGTGTACCAGTCGTAGAGGATATCTGAGCAGGATTTGTTTTCATTGATGGTCGTTATCTATGCCTAGATTTTCTAGAGGAACCCCTCTGGTGTGGAAATAGACTTCGAATGCGAACATGCAGGGTGCATGTGTAGAATCCAAGCTTTTGGTCACGAAATGGATGAGGATTGGATGATGATAGCTTTTTATACTTTCTCTGTTTTTTCTCCAAGAAAAAGGAAGAAAAAAGAGATTTCAATCCGAAATTTTTCTCCTTTTATACTGATAATATAACATTAGAGTTTCTATAAGCTTGGCAATATGTTCCCTGTCAATAGAGTAATGATAGAGATGGTTATAAAATATGCCATGTCCAACTCTCTCCCTCTCGAGTAATTTCTATTGAAAATCTTATATTTAGTAATAAATTTCTCTTGATGGAAATATGCCATTGAATTCTAGATTAAAACATTTCCAAGAAATGGACGATAAAGGAACCCAGTGGCCCGCAAACTTTCTCAAATAGTTTATGTTGGATTTTAATTTAATCCAGAAATATTTGGGCTTTGCGATTTTGAGACAATTTTTGTAATACGAAAAGATTTATTATTGTTTACGCACTAGATAATATTTTAAGGAGAAAGTGTATTGTTCTGATTTGCATTCAGACTCGTTTCAAGCATTATAACAACGAATTTTGAATTAAAATTGGGAGAAAGGCTTGACGTGATGAATAATTGCGTTGGGAAATTCCCACCGAAAGGATAAGCCAAGAGAGAAAGCTACCAATCATTACTCTCTGCTTTTAAGGCCAGACGGTTTAATTGATGTGAATTAATTTTAGTCATTTTCTCCAAAGAAAAGTAGAACGCAAATGGTTCTAAATGGAATATTCTATTTCAATAGTGTAGCTCCAACCATTTCTCTTTAAACTTTTTTACATTCTCCCCCTTTTCTGCTTGTGTAAGCTAATGTTTTATTCCTGACTTGTTACCCTTTCGTAGCTCCAATTTATCCTCATAACAGGTACGTTCGGATTAAAGATCAAGTGTAAATGAAAAATGTAGTGAGGCAAAGCTAATATTGACAAAGGGAGGGAGTTATTTTTTTTCTCTGAGAGGGATTGAGCAAATATAAGAGAAGAGATAATGGATAAGCAGTAAATCAAGTGTTACCTTTAATTCGTAATAAGCTCTGTATTTGCACACTACCTTTTTTGCACAGTCAAACAAATTTTTTACGTCTTTTAAAAAAGCTCTTAAGCAAACTTGATCATACAAAATGTCACCAAATGACGAATGATTAAGTGCTCTCATTTCTCAAGTGGAAGTCCACCCACATATTCCATATAGAAACTTATGGCACAAAAATTATCAAGTATTAAAGCAAAAATCTCGGGGGAGAGTACATTTCTCTCTAGAATAGACATTTTAAGACCATTTTAGACCATTTTCTAGAAAAAAATAAAAGCCCGCTTGCCAAAGAGTTATGACTTGAGTATCCGTTTACTCTCTTCTGAAAACTGTATATTTTATAAAATTCTCATAAATGACACGTCTCTCTGCACCAGGTTGTTCTCTTGTTGACTCTTCCTATTTATTTCAGTAATTTAGGCAGTTTGGTACAGAGGAAATGTGTCGCTTCCGAGGAAATTCCTCTTTAGGCTGTCACTACAAACTTTCTTCACGCACAACCTTTTCCCTATACGAATGCTCTTGTGTCTTGCACGGAAATAAAAGTTTCTGTATGGAAGCAGCTGGGACAAAGTTTCATGGGATGAGTGCCGCCAGCACTGATCCAAATTGTATGCGCTGTTTCTCTTCCTAAAAGGTAGAAATTTCCTCTTCCGTTCACACATTCATTATCATGTCAGCCTAATGTAAAGTCAAGGAGGAGAAGGCAGATGTTGGAGCTTAAGCTTGCTCAACCGTATATGAATAAGAGGAGAGAGAAGGGAACGGCTATCACTACAAATCGATTCGACTAATGCCATTTCCTCTCTCGAAAGGGGAGAGGCAAACGGTTACAAATTACTCACTTTGTTTTAACACAATAAGAAATAATATATGTGTGAGGATAAACAAAGTTGTTAAATGTTAGGGGAAAATCTATAATTTCCAATAGCATTCTCAAGTTGGAGGAAATGATCATGTGGAATGACTTCTATTACCGTTTAGTTAAAATGGGTATGGGCTTCAGTGATGACAGTGCTATTAGAGAGGATGTATGAAAGATTGTTAGGAACACTTGGAAAGAAAATAGAAGTTGATGGAGTATATAGAAGTAAGCTCTTAAGATGGAATAATATAGGCTACGATTGACTGGACCACTTAGGCTTTCATCTGGAGAGAGAAAGTTTTTGCGATTAGAATTTATGGGCTTGCCATTCTTCCTTCTCAGATGTCCTTAATGACTTGTCACATAAGTTGGAGTGGGAAAGATGTTTGAGAAGGTGAATGAATAACGGACTGGTTATAAGAGCTTCCTCCAACTTTATCTGGAATGGTGACATGTTTATGAAAAGGCGGAAGCGGAAGGCATTTACTTCTTCTCAACTATGAATTGAGTTTGGGATGCAATACTTCCTATTTTAGTGATTATTACGGCCACTTCAACAAATCCAAACGACGATCTTATTTTGGCCTACCCACTTCATCCACTTTCTTCCATAATTACTCACGGCATCAGTGAATCAGTGGGAGGCTAACGCTAATTTGTCGCCGCGCGCGATACACTTTTTGTTTCACAAATTAAATTACCCCTATGCACTCCATTTTCATCACTGTCTTTCTCCATTTTCTAGATGGCTGGGAGGATAGCTTTGAGATGTTCATCTCTTTTTAGCTCTCCTCTTCTCATTCTCATTCCAAAACTTACCTTTTCTATGCCTGCTCAACCATTCCTGTCGTCACTTTCACTTAAAAAGAACAATTGAAAAATGGATGTCGTTTGGTTCGTTTCGTTCAGGCCATGCAGCTCCGTTACGGAGCCTCCATAGCTTTGAGTTTTTCGGAGAAAACCTCTGGTGATTTAGAAAGTTAGCATAAGATTCGATTATGACTCCCCTTTTATATATCTTGTGTTGAAAGCTCCAAGAAAACCCTATTAAATTCAAAGCCTTTTGAAATGGATTCATGAAATGGGGGAAAGTTTTCTTAGTGCTATTCAATCTATTGTTTCATTTTTTAAAAAATTATCCACTCCCAACTTTCAGACTGTAACGACCAGGTTAATTGACGAAACAAAATCATTCCAAAGTATAAAAATGTCTTTACTTTTAAAATTGCTTTCATCATCTTCTCCTTTCGACACATTTTCATATTAAAATCGACAATTTAGCAAAGTATTTCAGTTTTTTCTCAAGCTATTTTTATATTGCAAATATCCAATCCCATTTCAAAGAAGAGCCTTTATCAAGGTATCCCATTAACTTATATTAGCCATTCTTGGAATGACCTGAAACAAAGGATTTTTTTACTCGGATCTTATAATATTTAGGATTCTTTTCGCAGTCTTTACGAAATACGCTTTTAGAGAAAAAAGCTTAAATTGCCATACATTCCGGAAATTCTTCAAAGAGCTTGAAGGAGAATCCAATATCTGGAAACTGGAAATTATACTCAGCTGTAGCAATATTCAAACTGCAAATTTTAAACCGTCGAGGGGAAGAGAAAGAGTTGCACTTTCATTTAGTTTCGGATGGATAGAAACAATAGTTTTAGTAATAAAATTTTTCGTAAAAGTGTGGGCTTTATTGGCTGTTTTTTTCTCTTCATTTTCTCTCCTTCCACACAATCAAAATGGAAGTGGCTAGTGCAATTCTAGCTGAAATTTCCCAGATGTAACATTTCCGGTGAGAGGTTTTCGAATTTCATTTTGAATTTGGAGGAGAAACGGTTTTATTTCTGGGCTGTTTTGTTTCCTTTTTATGCTGATTAGAAAGATGAAAGCTATCATTTTATAGAGATGCGATTCGGTTGAATTTACTTTAATTTGATTTCATTTCTGATTATTCGTTCCCAATTATTAAATATTTTCTTCGTTTCCTCTCCCAAATATACTATTTCCGCCTATTATTAGTGTCCGGTTTCGTATAAAAATGATTTCGTAATGATGCGGGGGATGAATGCGAAGGTAAAATGTGTCAAGACCAACCAACTTTAACGGTTTATTACAGGGAGAGAAATGTCCAAAAAGTTACTCAAGTAAACCAAGCATATCCAATCCAACTAGGCTATAAACTTAGCACTTTATAACCCAACTCTAGAGGAATTTGTGTGGTCTAAAGTGCTTAGGTTTGCTAAGGTTTCTCCGAGCTAAGCTGTTTCTCCCTCCAGCTCAAGCTCATGACACCAGAAGAGACTAATGCCAAAAAGGAATTTTACCTTGAGGGCAAGCCCAGACTATAAAAGACGCAGACTCACTACTTTCTTTTTCCGAGAGAAAGTTTCGAGTAACTTTATCCGTTTAGGACAACTTTTAAGTTTCTTTGTCTTTGCATCGGGTCCAGTTTCATGGCTCACTGGGAACCACTCGTGTTCAAAGATTTTTGCATTGTTTTCCCCGTTTTTTTTTCAAATAGAAAGTAGAACATTGCCGAACCATCTAGATTCCAGCCGGCTTGAGCAAGGCCATATAAAAAGTTACTTTGGGATTTAAATTTCGAGGGTGAAAAATTTCCCAAGAGCTACCAGAACCAGTATCCCGTTACGCTGCTGCGGTTTTAAAAGTGTTGTAAGCAACCTTTTCCCATGCTTCTCTCTCTCGGTGAAATGGGATGTGAAAGGGAATCTCCGAGTTTGAAAGTGGTTATGTGATCTTTCATTTCTTAAAGTTTCACAAATTATATATATACCAAGAGGGAAGAGAGAGAGAGAGAGGAGAAGAGTAGAAAAAATAGTTTGGCAGATATTATGTGAAAGTTGAGCCAACTCGGGACAATCATCTCATTTTTGTCGGAGAAATGTGTGGGATGTGTGTGGTGCGGTGAATACGAGATATGTGGAGGAGAAGGAGAGAGAGAGAAAAATCTCAACTTTTTCGATCTACATGTCGACGACTCCCTCTCTGGAAAAGTTTGTTTGGATGTCTTGCATACAAAAGTAGCTTTCACTTTATATACAATTTATTGTCATCTTATTTCTACCCACTTATTTATCGCCAGAGAATTGAGAAAAACAATGAGAGTTTTATACGAGATTAGATTCTGTTATAAATATCGTTGTCAGCTCGCAGGTAGAGTCGGTCTCTCTTTTTGGTGGGGAAATAAGTGCTCTCATTTCATCACATTCAGCCTGAATTATAAATGTGTGTGGAGATGATCACTCTCGAGTAAATCTGCTATTCTCGTGCAGGAATTGAAATGGAATCTAGAGTGGAATAGAGAATTCCAAGTTGGTTGAGAGCGAAACCATTTTGTGGCTCTTTTCACAGCGAATATAGTGAAATTTTATGTATGAGTGGAGAAGCTCTCGGAGATTACTGGCCTGTAGTTGCATGAATAAATGCGGTTAACTTTCCCCGGATGGGAAGATCAAATGGGAAAATATTTTGGGGAAATGATCCTGGAATTTGATTTGGGGATAGTTTCTCTCTCTCTCTTTCTTTCGCCGCCTTTAGCATATACTATGAATTTCTTTCTGAATTACTCCATTTTTTAAAAGGGAAACATTGAGAGCTGGAAACTCTTTTGTTTTTTATTCCCAAAGGATATTTAAATATAATGTGGATAGAGTAATAAATAAATGGAGATCAACTCAACAACTTTCACTTGCGTCCATTGCTGGGAATGGCCTAAATTGTAAACAAGATAAAAGGGGATAAATAAAGTGAGCTAAAATGCTATCATGTAAAGCCTAAACATGTCAGAAGAGTTCAGAGAATAAAATATTTTATTTAGTCATTGATCGTGTCGAATAGAAATAAATTGTTTGTGTCTGACTATATCTCTCTGCGACATTTTTATCACAAAATTTTTCGCTACAATTACAGTAAAATGTATTTAGGTTCAGTTATATTTCCACTCTCATTTCAATATTGTAGTAAGCCCATCTACACTGTGGAGAAAGCCGAGAGTAATAAAAAGGAATGAGGGAAAGTCATCTACTTTAAACTCATCCGTTTTTATTGCCTTTTCCTTCATCTACTCAGTAAATGGGATGTTGGGCTGTACACAGGACGGCAAAGATAAGTTTGGATGGGCACAGCCCTCGTGGAATTAGTGGCTTCCCAAGTCACAACTAAATCTTCTGTTTTGATAAGTTAAAAGCTTTAACGTTCAGTAAAAAGCGGAGAGCAGAAATGACGCGAAAGTTTTGTTGACTATTTTGGATAAGTCTATTATCTTTTTTCGAGAACTATTCAGAGTCAGAACTACTCGGAAGAATCTAATCTGGCTTACTTCAAATGTTAAAAATAGTCAGTGTTTAATCATCTAATTAATTTAAATCCAGATTAAGCTTGAAATAATTTTTGCCTTGTGCAATTTTGCAAACTAGCTAATTTGTTTAAAGCTGTGGATATAACAATCTCATTTCCATTTTAAAACTATGTAGAAAGACACAAGTTGTATAGCATTAGGAATAGTTTTAGAAAAATGTAGAGTGCATTGTGATGTTTGGTGCTTTCACTTTGTTAAAATCTTGTTACGTCCAAAAGTTGCTAAAGTGTCTCTGGCTCGTTTCTCTCTTTGTGGGTGGGTTTGGGGGTGATGAAAAATGGTCTTTTATATTATATTAGAGCCTTTTGTGTACTCCTCGACTTTACAAGTGCTCTCTCTACCAATCAGACTGTCCATCCATCTCTCATAGAAAGGGCTCGTGAGCCATGACACTTTACGGGATTGTCGGAGCTCACACTAACAATGCTCATATTAAATAGCTACTTTTACATCTCTGCATAACATGAAAGGAGAAAAGGCTTCTGTAGAAATCTAATACGTTTGATGTTATGCATGGGAAGGAGAGGAAAAGAAACGATTACGAGTTGCCCCATTGTTGCCAGCTTAGAGAAGGAGATAGAAAGTTGTAAATTTTCCATGTCACGCTCTCCCTTCAGCTCTAAGCATTGTTGTACGTCTTTTCTATAACTTAATTCAGAAATGGGTACGTCGTGCCCGTTTTTTTCAGTGGAAAACGTGCAACTTGCCAGCAACCGGATTTGAGAGAGAGAGAGTTTGTGTCTGGAAAAAAAGGAGAGAGAGTCGGACGAGATATTTACGGCTGACATCTCGTATCACACAACTAATGTTATGTTTTGCACTAGCTACTTTATATCTTTTAAAGAGAGAGAGGAGATGTTGGAGAGTTTTTGTGCAAAATTTTTCGATATAATCCTTTAAAAGGTGCATTGTGTGAAGTGTAGAGGAGCTCGTGTATAAGCAGTTTATAGGCTGTGAAAGGAAAAAAGATTTAGGACGGCTTATCTGCCTGGAAATGGTGCGTTTGGAAACAGGAATGGGAAAGCGGAAGAGGTAGAAAGGAGCGAAGGAGACTGGAGTGATAAGTGACCTTTGGCATGAGGGGGAAATAATTTTGAAAGAGGTTAAAACTTTACTTTAATATGATGGGTCTAACTTTTTGACAAGTTAACTTCTCCAATCATTAATGCCACTTTAATTCTTCGTTTAATTAGCCAAATATCAAGTCAACCTGTCGCTTTCTAAGGTCTCTTGGAATTTGATTTGACTTGGAAGCACTTTAAATAATTAGTCTACAAAAAATTTGATACAAAAAAAGCCTAAAAAAAGGTCAATCAAGTGCGAAGAACAATCATTAGTCCCACTTTTAATAATCTGCATAAAAAATTCCTCGAAAATCCCTCAAAAGGCAAGGTGAGTCGGTGAAAGTCAATGATTTCCACATTTCTTTCATTCTCTCAGAATTGTTATCCCCATTATTCCTCATCGGTAATGCTCTCTTCGCGTGGAAAACCCATTTAGGATAGGAATATGCTTTTTCAATTTCAGAATTCATATTTTTTTCTTCCCTACTACTTTACTCCAAGCCATTTCCTTTCTTCTTTTCATAGGGAATTCCAGCAAGTGGGCTTTAGTCATGCAATAATGTAATTATGAAAGTGAAGGGGTAAATAAAAGAAAAAGTTTGAAATTAAAAAGTATAGTGGTGAAAAAAAATCCTCATTGAAATGGAAGTAGGCTGATAGTTGCTTTCAATTTTTCCACCATAAAAAGTTGCCTTAGGTTGTGTGCTCGTGTGAACACCGTGAACATCAAGACTGAAAAACCGCACATTACCCTGATTTTTTATAACCTAAATAACCGATGCTTCATCAGAGAGCTATTTCCACTTAATATCTTTACACTTTTAATATTCTCTGAACATGAGCAGCAGAGCATTTGGAAATTTTATTTTTGAACTAATCCATTTTATAACTTGTTGCTATTTTTCTCAAGTTTTAATGCGATTTTTACAAAAGTAGATGATGTTCATGACTATCATAATTTATTATTATTTCTTGATAAAAACATTTTATATTTGCCATCTGCTCATCTCATTTGTTTTCCTTTCCCAACTGGGGAAGAAAGGGTAAAATTAAGAAGAAAGGGAATGCCAATCTTATAATAACTCTACTCCTCAAACAGAGTAAATCCCAACCAGGGGCAAAGTAACGTCTCATCATCGGTAGCTTTAATCAGGAGAAAGTTTTTTATAAAGAATTTCTTAGAGAAAAGCCACAAAATCGCACTATTTACTCGGAAACATGTAGCCAGTGGCTGTAGGAAAAAAGTTGCTAGTTCACACTTGTTCGATTAATGTTTCTGAGGGTTTTTTTTACTCTGAGCTTTCTCTTTCTCAACTGCTAAATGGATTACTAGGAGAGAAATCACCTTCAAGACGTAATGATAAGGGCAACTTTCACTGAAAGTGCTATTTAGCCTTTAGCTAAAAAAAAAGTTGGGTTGGCTTTGTACACTTTTCTCTCAAATTCTCCAAAGGGAAAGCCTACTGATGTTATTATTACATTCTCTTTTCACTCATGCCATTTGCGGACCTTTATTTATTTGGCTTTGATTGGCATTTTGATAGCTGTACAAAGACAAAGTGGATAATAAAATGGGCAAGTGATTTGTACTTGTCTTTTGTTGTTTCCTCACATAAATTTATCGAATAAAAAAATAATGAGTGAAAGGGAATTGCGTAGGGGAATTATTGGCTCCCTAGTCGCATATGGATTGGTTCGTGTTGGAGATCAGATTAATTTTTTTAAATGTTTACAAGCTACAGGTAGTTTGTGGTGTGAAATGGAATTTTGTAAAAAATTACTGCGGTAGAAATGAGGCGGGTTTAATGGCTGATATTTCCAGTTTTTGATTCCAGGTGGGTCTAACTACGTCATCAAGCTAAGCAATTAGGTCGTGGTCGCCTGAATACAGCACATGTGTACGGAACACGCAATTTCCTCTTAGAAAAAGCTAATGATAATGTCCAACTGCTCATATTCATATTGGTTTGGTTTAGGCAAAGTTATCAAAGCAGTTTCAATATTATGCAAGCTGTTAACAACCATTTTGCTGTCGTTTCGAGAGCCATTCTAAATTGAATGAGGCTAACTATCAGAGAATGTGAAATGACTTGTGTATGATGTAATCTTCCGCAGTTTCCAAAAAGATATGCATTTTGATGATGATCTCTATCATTATGCAAAGGAAGGTAACCAACCCATTAGAGGAGATCTTCCTAAGGTATTCTATGCGCAATAAAAATTGCTTGTAAAACTAAAGGATTGTGGAGATAAAGTGGGGAAAATGTCTCCTCTCTAGAATTATAATTGTGAGAAGGGACACAGACCCCTCAGATATTACACTCACATAATACATTCATGTGATCACGTACCATAAAGGGAGCATTTTTAAAAAGCGAGTTGGGATCCAACTCATGTTCAGACATAAATCAAGGAGAGCCTTAGCCATTTTTTTCGCTTCTCTGGCATCCCACATCAGTTTTGGAGCTCACACCTCTCTATCTCCATTCAAGTGGATGACATGGAAAAAAGTCCTTGAACCTAATGGATTGAACTGCGTGTACATTGAAACTATTTGTGTTTGGCTTGGAAAGGTAGAAAACTTAGGGAAGCAACAATCTCCGTGTCTTCAGATATTTTTTACAGGGAAGAAGTTGGCTTCGAATCAATTTCATGTAAAAGTTTGCAGAGAAAAGGGAAATGTAAATTGAGGTTAGATATAAAAGGAGTGTTGAGGTGTGGTTATGTGGCTTATAAAAGAGTAAAATGGTATGATAATGTAGAGAGGTTTTCACATACTCAAACTTGCTTCAATTCAACACAAGCTGATCATTTGATATCCGAGAATGTAATTTTAGATGAAGGTTTTTTCTCCTTTCAGAGAAAAAATTAAAAGCTGATCTTGAGAGGTCAACCCTTCGATTATTTTGAGATGTTTGGTCCCTTGTCTTGTTAAATCTTTTACTTAACACTTGTCAGGGCTCTTATATTTGAGTAAAGACTAACCATTTTTTTTGTCCAAAGCAATAACTCTTCTACCTCCAAGTGTGTTCGAGTACCTCCTCATATGATGACATCAGCAATAGCCACCGATTTTTTGGCATCAGCTTGCAATTCTTTCGTTTATACCCCTTGTCGTTCTCATTTTTCTCTTTGGACCAAGAAGGAACACGAGAAGGTTGGAGAGTAATCGACTTGTCGATATTTTTTATCAAGCTTATTTTTTTTCTTCTCTGGAAGAAATTGGAAATCTCAGGAATGAATCCAAGGAGCAAGTGACAGGCAATATCTGAGAGGAGAGAAAAGCTCTGTCATGGAATGATATACAATGTCCAATCACAAAGGTTGCAGATTGAACCAGTTCGTCTTACAAGATACTCCTGTTATTATTCTGGGGTGACATAGCTTATTGTACTCTTTGTTTCCAAAAGATTTTCACGATTCATCTGTGTCCAGAAGTAATCCGCAAAAATACAAGTCAACGCAAGCCGTTCCTCTCTAAGAGAAAATGACTTGTGCCAAGAGTGAAAGGTTCAATATCAATAACAATCTGTAAGTGGCTTGCTTCAGAAAATAATATTGGGATTGGGTACAACCTCTGAGCTATTTTGAGAAAAAAAAAACTTTCTTTTTTTGGAAGAGAGAAAAAGAGAGAAAGTTGCAAGTGTAGTTATATAGTCATCATAAAAAGGTACGTGACTACCACCGCATTTCGAACAGAGTACGTTGGCTTCTCTATGCGAATAGTTTACTTACATCTTGGCCGAAGATGACGTTTTAGAAGAGAGAAAAATGCTTTCCCCGAAAGGAAAAAGCACGTCGGGTATATCTTAATGGAATGACAAAACAGGGAATAGTGGCTTGCTCTCCGGTTTTTTTATTTGTGTACACTCATAATAATATATTGGAGCCCGATACACGATTTATAAACTTGATCCGGGAGATTTACGACAGCCCTGTCCAATATTCGTGGGTGATGAATGCTTCAGCTTGATACTGACTCCCTTTTTAACTTTTCCACCTCAATTTCCTCCTCTTTCGTGTTTGATGATATGTGAGAAGGAGAAAGGCTTTCTAGCTTCTCAGGAGGAAGGCATAAAAACACTCATTTTTCTAGCGCAAAACAAGTTTTTTATGTGTCTACCTCAGCCATTTCGCTTCTGCTGAATTGACTCTGCCTATAAAGAATGGCTGGGCTTAATTTAATATGACAAAAATATTTTTCATGTGTACATATTTTTTTAGCTTGTGGAATAGCTCAAGAGAGAGAGAGAGCATTTTATGTTTGAAGTTTTGCGAGAGAAACGATCCATTCAAGGAAAAAGGTTGAGTAACCACAAGAGTGAAAGTTTAGGTTTTACGCGCGGGATTCCAGGTTAATGGAGAATATTAGAGAAGTTTGTAATGACAAGGTAAATCCATCTGAATAATGTTTGGATGAATTTCTTTTGGGATGATGGGCCAAAGGAATATCTCATTCTGTTCTGTATGCGCTCCTTGTCACTCTCTACCTATTCTAGAATTATATTGCTGGAGGGAAATGAAGAAAATTCATATTGAGATACTCCATTGAATTCATAAGTGGAGGGGAAGCGGGGAAGGAAGAAAAATACTTTAATAAGCGTTGTGTAAAAAGAAAGATTTCAAATTCTCAAATCACGTACGTGTCTCTGGAATGAAGGAAATGCGTCATTTCTCAGAGAAAATGTCATTCTATTTCGGAGTGTCGGAGAATAATATTAAACCGCATATTCATCAAATATATGAGATGGTTCAAAGAGAAAAAATTGTTTGGATCGAAATCAATAAAATGTTTCGCAAGTTATTCTAGTTTAAATAAAGGTGAGTGTGATGGAGCTAGATCATTTCGTAATTGTCTGCGAAAAAAATAGAGAATTTTTGTGCTTGGAATGCGAAAACTATGCAGGGAGACAGTTGCTGATCTCGGTGAATAATAGATGATGTCTTAAACATTTTGGAGTGAGACGAGACACAAACTGTCAGCTTTCTCCTTGGGCTCAGTTCATCTGAGGGATTTCCATTTTTAAATTGTGTATCAGTGTCACTCAAACAGAGAGAAAGAGTGAAAGTCTGAAATGTTTTTTAGCGCTAAAAAAAGAATAAATGAAGTCAAGGATGGGTTGATTGAGTGGAGGCATGAGCTGAATTGAAAAGTTTATCCGATGGAAGACACAAAGTAATGATGAGCTTTTTCTTCTTTGGATTTTTTTACTGAGAGTGTCAGTTATTGATGAGGAGAATTAAAGTGAAATCAAATACAAGGATATATGGTGATTATTTTCCACTTCGAAATCTTGATTTTACTTTGTTTTTCTTCTTAGGCTGACTTTTTAAAGTATGCTTATAATAAGCTCCTAACTATGAAGTATCGATTTG
>JAHZMU010002351.1:0-16658 GCA_027743725.1 Rambutsinella grinnellia | reverse complement strand
AGGCCTCTTGACCCCCCACCCCCCCTAAAATCGAACGTTCTTTATGAATCGTCCCCAATGCATGAACAATGCGAGAAAGTACAATTTTTATAACACGATTCCACCTCAAAATCAAAGAAAGTTATTGCAACCTGGAATATAAACCATTTGTTAAGTCCTTCATTAAAATAACCATCTTTCCGGTTTAAGTAATTCCGTGTTTGAAGTTCAAACTTTGAACAAATTAGAAAATGCCTTTAATAATTAAATCCATTACTCTAGACAATATCAAAATCTGGACATGAGACATTTATAATGTTAAAAAATATGTTTTCAGGTGAGTAAATATTTTTAATATTACTTTTGTCATTCTTTCTCTCTCTTGATACCAAAACATTTTTTTATTGGTTCATTGTGGTGGAAGGGAGGTTGAATGCATTAAGCTGGAATAATCGCTTGGAATCATTCCGCGGCAAATTATTTTATGATATTACGATAAGAGCACTTCTCATTGTACACGTGTAAAGGTCAATCATAACTAAACGTGTAACATAACTTCATATAGCTTCAAAACGCAGGCATCCAAAAGGCTAATCATTCTGAGTGGAATATATTTCGCAGCTCGCTCCGCTCCTCTTCAAGAGGCAATTATTGTGCGGAATTGCCGTTGTAAAAGTTACCTTACAGAGAAAACGCAGATCTTCGACTCCGCTCTAACAGCCTTAACAAGATAATTAATAAAATGATTGTTTGTAACAGCGTGGGCGATAGGATCCAACTTTATTGAGCAAGTCGTTCTCCCTTTGAATCATTCAAATTGAATGATAACCCTTTATAAAATGAGTAGACCTTGAAAAAGATTATTAAATGGTTGATTAGTCATCACCACTTCTGTGCCAACAGAACGTTTAATATTTACCTAAAAACGTAATCAAACAGAGATATTTGCAAAGAGTTGAATAAACAGTACGTTATAATTCACATAACCTTCAACTTATCTGTTTTGTGCTGAGAGTCAAGTGATAAATGTCAATCCAATCTCTGCGGATTTGATCCTATTTTGACTGAAATAATTTATCAAAGTTGAAAACAATTTATTGGCAAACCCTTTTTTTGCAAAGTGGGAGGACACATGCGAAAAAAGTGGAAGTGAATGGAATGGGAGTCGCCAAATGGTTAGAATTCCTAATGAAATATAAAAAATGGCATTCTGGTAAAGCCAACCTGCCATTTTCCAATCTAGTTCATTAAGCCTGATTGGCTCCTGTTTACCTGGAACGAGGTTACTTGATCACAGAAAGAGTTCACATTACTCTGAAATAATTTGCTGAAATGATCAAGTAGCTTTCCATGCTATCAAGGTAGAAGTCAAGTTTAATTCAAGCGGGTACATTGGTTTAGAGCAAAACTAAATATTTACATTGAGATTTATCTAAATTAAGATGGATTTGAAATCATTAATAGAGGAATTGATGGGTTTGAACCATCTCAATTTAGAAGGCGCTTTTGCTTCCAACTTTCAAAATTTGGGGAGTGAATCTGCAAAAGACATTCTTCTCAATATCCCAGGTATTACTTGGAACACTCTAAATTCTAAATTGAGAAGCGCGGAAGTTGTAAACCAACCACTTATTCTGAAGTATATTGAAAACGGATGCGAGCACGGATACAGCGTTAAGCAACCAGTTATAATAAAGCTCGATTGTATTGAAGACTTTTCGCAAGTCAAAGAATATCACGAAAAGCAAAGGCTACTTCTCTGGCACGGAACAAAATTGGAGAATGTCGCCTCAATAATTGAAAATGGATTCAAAACGCCCGCTTCGAAAAAGCAGATGTTTGGAAAAGGAATATATTTTGCGGATCGCTTCTCAAAAAGCGCCAACTATTGTGGAGACACCAGCCATGGAGCATCCGGTTATATGTTCTTGTGCGAAGTTGCCGTTGGTAAAAGCTATATTGCTGAAAAAGCTCAGAAATTTGACTCGGCGCCGACAGTTACGACAAGAAATAACAAGAGGATTGTTTGTGATAGCGTTTTATGCGTGGGAGAAAGAATCCCGGATGTTATGGAGCAAGTGGTTCTCCCAAACAAGTGCGTTGTTCCGTGCGGCCCAACGGTTGAGAATCAAAATATTAGCAATTGTACTTTGGCCTTTAACGAATACATTGTTTATAACCCGGAGCTTATCAGGATTCATTACTTGGTCAAGTTTGAATTCGCTCATGAAGTGATGGAGCGGTTATCACTTAAACTAATGGCTTCTCCTGGAACAGCTAAGGCTAGTAATAGGGTTGAAGGTAGGAACAATCTCGATTTAATGGCGAAATTGAAAGCGAACGGAAGCCTAAAATCGAGCCGATTAGAAGCCATTATGAAGCGAGTGGATAGAGGCCATTTTGCTCCTACCCAGCCTTACTATGACGCGGCGCAGTCAATAGGTTTTGGGGCATCAATTAGCGCTCCACATATGCACGCGAGGACTTTAGACCTTCTCACAGATTATTTAAGTGAAGGCACATGCGCTTTGGATATCGGCTCTGGCTCTGGCTACTTGACAACGTGCATGGCATTAATGGTTGGAGAGCAAGGCAGGGTTGTAGGCATCGACCACATCCCGCAGCTTGTTTGGCAAGCGGGTGAAAACGCGAGTAAAGGGCATATGGACTTATTGGCTTCTGGAACTTTGATTTTTGTAGAGGGTGATGGCAAGCTTGGTTGGGAAGATGGTGGCCCATACGACGTCATCCATATTGGAGGAGCTGTTGAAGAAGTTCCTCGTGAATTGTTCCAACAGTTGAAAAAAGGTGGGAGGCTTATAGCCCCTGTTGGTCCTCCAGAAGGGCAGTATCTTCAGCAAGTTGATAAGTTACAGAATGGGTCTTTAAGGACAACAAACTTGCTTAAAGTAGTTTATGGCGCCCTCGTAGATTTAGATCCTCTCTCTAATAAGAAGTTACTCTCTCATGAGTTGAGTTCGGAAAATTCTAAGATGGTTAATATGTTAAAAGGTAAATGTGGCTGGTAATTTTTTTTAGCAATTAATTATATAAAATCTTTTGATTATTTAATAGCAAACGGGTCAGTAAAATGCAAGCGAGTTGAGCAAATAATGAAGCTAGTTGACCGTGCCCACTTCTGCCCTTTCTCCTCCTACTCTGATTCGCCCCAGTGTATTGGATGCAATGCAAATATCAGCGCGCCTCACATGCACGCTGAAGCTCTTGAAGCAATAAAATATTATTTAGTTGAAGGAGCCGTCGTCCTTTCTCCGATTGTTCCTAATGCTTTGGTGAGACAACTAAAGCCTGGAGGCTCTATTTTTATTCCGGTTGGTAGTGGTGGGGAAGCGCAGCACTTCAAACAAGTGCAAAAGCTTGCGGATGGGAGCGTAGAAACCAAAAGCCTTTTTACGGTTGTATTTTCCGCTCTTACCGATGTTGAAAGCCAACTAAGACGCTTTTGAATTAATGCAAAATAAACAGTAAAACAAATAAATTTGAAGCATTTCATTTAAATTTACTTTACAATTGTCATTAAGGAGTAGATGCAGCCGGAAATATTTTAATATCAAATGCAAAGGAGGGTCTGACCCTACCTAGAGGCTACTGCGGCAGAAAGTTTAAGTGGTCTGTACAGCTTTTAGGTAACTCAAAAGACATTTTTAAAACGGGCAAGGCAGACGGATTGTGTGGTGAAAGTATAGGGTGGAGAACAGGCAATATTAGTATGTCAATTAGCTCCAAAAATATCTCGAAAAGGGTTCGTTACGTCCGGTTCTCTTTGGGTATGTTAAGCCACTTCTTAGCTGGAGAATTTGGTAAAAGCTATTTCCTTTCAGGACCGACAGCAAATTTTGGGCGGGACTCTTCGGAAGCAAATTTGCAAGGTCATGTCATTGTGTCATTGTCATTTGAAAACTTGTTCAAATACTTGAATAAATAAAATATGCTTTATCTAATATTCAATTTATTTTGCACTTGGCTGCACTCGCGTATCAACAAGGATGAGAGTAATAAAATTTAATCATTTTTCATTTATTGAGCTGAAAGATGCACAGTGCTTATCAGCCTCGCTTTTATGACACGTCCTAATCCACTCAACAGCCAGTTTATATCTGGAAGTCGATAGATTCCGCTTTCAGTAAAAAGTTCTGAAATGGATACATATTCGGAGTCGGATGAGGGCGAAAATGAGGTAAAATTATTAAACCCTTTTATATTTTTAAAACCTAAAGGCCATTCTAAAATTGGCAGGAATATTGCGTTAAAAATTATGAAGAGAATATCCATCGATCAGCCATTAAAACATTGACGCAAGTGCCCGGCCTTAGCGAGCAAAAACTTCGAGGATGGCTTCACACTCTTCGCACAGTCAATGTCGTTGAGGATAGCTACGATGACATCTGCACTTACTTAGGAAACGGGCAAGAGACAGAGCACGGCTTTGGGCTCAAGCTCCATTCGATCTTCCGCATAGTTCGCAAAGGCGAGCACGAATTTAATCGGAATGAATGCCGGAAGCGGATGCTTCTCTGGCATGGAACTCAAACCCAATTTGTACCTTTAATATTAGAGCATGGCTTCAAGCCCCCACCAGCCAAAGGCCAAATGTTTGGAGCCGGGGTTTATTTTGCCGACAGAGCTTCAAAAAGCGCTCAATACTGTGAACCAGGGCTCCGCCCCAAAATAGGCCAGATTGGCTACATGTTCTTATGCGATGTCATCTTGGGCGAGTCGTATAATGCATTACATGCCAAAAACAATTATACAAGTGCTCCCGTAATAACCACCAAGTCAGGCGCTAAGAAAACATTCGACAGTGTCAAATGCACTGGAGGTAAGGTTCCTGACATAAACGAAGAAATAAAAGTGGGCAAAATGAGGATCCCTTTAGGCAAGACTATTTTAAATACTAAGTTTCAAAAGTACACTGTAAGGTTCAATGAGTTTATTGTCTACGAGCCGAAACTCATCAAGCCAAAGTATCTTGTAAAGATTGAATTTGTCCAAAATAAAGTCAATTATTGAAATATATTTAATTTATTTCGGAAGCATCCTGTTGTCAATCACTTTCATAACAAGTCTTCCATTTGAGAAAGGGATGAACGGATACGGCATCGCTTCTAAATATAATGCATTACTCACCCGATAAGAGGCTGATAAGAACAGCCAAAAGTGAATGAGCATACAGCATAAGAGCAAAGCTGCTTTTTGATAATCCAAGAGATATTCAGATAAACAGTATAGACCTCTCCATCTCGTTTAGAGCCAATCGATTTTTAAGTTGAAGGTGAAAATGAAGAGCTTGAGGACGAAAAAGCCCTTTCTGGAGTATAGCAAGGATGATGAATCCGTATGATTTTTATTAACAGTTATATAATAAATAATAAGATATTTATTTCTTGACAGCGAACTCCCTCCCCCAACATTCCAACTAGTTACGACATCCTCGCTTCCAAATGCTCCACTACAGCTTCTGACCTCCGTAAAGACGCTAGGCTCCGCCGACTAACCGCGAACTGCAGAATGTACGAGAATATCGTGGAATACGTAACAAACAGCAGTCCCGGATATGCCATTACAGTCGCCAATATCTTTCGAGTTGATCGCACTAATGAACGAGAGCCCTTCTCAGATAAATACAGAATAATGCTGTGGCACGGCACAAAGCCAAATTTCGTCTCTGGAATTATCCAAACCGGCTTCAGGATGGGGAGCGGAGGATTATTCGGGGGTGGCATCTACTTCGCCGATAGAATAGCCAAGAGCGCTGGCTACGTGTCGAAGTGTGCTCAAGGCACTGCCTTCTTTATTCTCGCTGAGGTCGCCCCCGGAAGGGTTTATAAAGCCCACCACTTCCACTCTGATTACAAATCAGCCCCACAAGGCTACGATAGTGTAAAGGGAATGGGGAAACAAATTCCTACTTGGAAAGAAAACAAGCATTATGGTGGAGCTATCCTTCCCTCAGGGAAAACAAAACTTAATGAAAGACACCAACAATATGACATGAACTATAGTGAATACATTGTCTACGACCCAAACAGAATCATTATCAGATTTATTGTTGAATGCAGTTTTTAAAAATTAAAATCCGTTTAATCAAAATCTTTAATTTCTTTAATAGCAGTTTTATTTTCACAAACATTTTATACAGGAGCATTTGTAAATTTTATTTTTACAATGAATCGAATCTTAATCTGGTCAGGATTAAACACAATAAATTCATTATGTATTAGAATAGAGTTTGGAAATTTAGGGTTTTGAACAGTCTTCCCGAAAGGGAGAAAGCTTCCATTTTCTAACTCCTTTTGGCCATTTCTATCCGGCACATTTTGGCCATGACAAGCGACACTATCGCATTCAATCTTTTCCCCACTCCTTTTCGTAAACGATGGCGCTCTAGTGTACTCCGGATGGGCATTTTTGCACGCGTACCAAGTGCCCAATACGACTTCGCACAGAAACAAATAAGCTGTATCTCCTGGACCTGTATTCCCACAATAATTGGCGCTTTTCGAAGCTCTATCCGCAAAATATATGCCTGTCCCAAACATCTGCTTTTTTGCTTGTGGCGGGACAAACCCGTTAAACAAAATGGGTGCAACAAACTGCTCCTTAGTTCCGTGCCACAACATCATCCTCATTTTCGCTTTGTAAACTGGGTGATAAATGAAGCCTCTGTCTCCATCCCTGTGGATTTTTATAATATTTATAATCTCCATCCCGTACTTGTGACATTGGCCGTTCCTCACATATTTTTGAATGTCACAATAAACCTCCTCATCATCCCTGAGGAGCCGAGCAGAATAGAAATGTATGTGTATTTTATCACTGCTTATTCCAGGAATTGAGGTGAGAATTTTCTCTGCATCGTGGCGCACATGACGCCTTCTTTTGCCTGGGGCATTAGGTAATCTAATGGGAGTCCCTGGGCCAGTAGATTGGAGAGCTTTAGACAATGAATCCATAATAGAGCCATCTACTTATTAAAAACTTTTCTCCTTTCTCTTCTCCAGTCAGATGACTAATCATTTTATTGGTGTCCTTTCCTTATTGTGATTGCTTTCATCTTTTAATTCAAGCTAGGCAAAACTTGCTGAATTTCTATTGGCCAGCAAAACCGAAATGGCCGATAGTGACTGCCCAGACCCCCGAACATTTTCCAAATATTGTCGGAATTAAATGGCATATGAAGGTATTGTACATCATGTACTTTGCAAATATTCATCGCAAATAGCACATATCAGTGATATGATATCACACAATCAGCATAGCACAAGCTTTTTTTCTTATCTTGTTCTGAGCTTTTGTCGAGGTATCACCTTCACATTTTTCACTTTGCTTACTCACTTATTCCAATTTCAGCTCTGCGTCATGTGCAATTCTGTTTACTGTTCCAAATTTACACTCAGAATTTGCTCTGTATCCATTTTGTGAGCTTATTTTTTCATTTGATTTAACCATTTCAAGTATCAAATAATTACATTTAAATCTAGAATTATGAACAGACATCACCCAAGCAATCCCGATACTATTGGGGAATTGCTACGGCCCGAAGGGCGCAATTTCTTGGTCGATCCTGAGATAGGAGAGCATCGCACCCCACCTGCGCCACCGATTGATGTCGGGCCGATAAACCAGGTAATTCTTAATTTTACTTTAATTCTATGAGATTCATTTGTAGATAATATGATTAGGAAAGAGGAATACCACGAGGAGAGTTTAACGAGAGAAGGAGCGCATTTGAAGGCAACAGTGGTGGAAGGGGTCATAGCCAAAGCCCTAACTATGGCTGGACTATACCACAGCCAGATCAGACTACGCTTGTTTCGCACCACTCTCCAGCTACAATGATCCCTGCCAAGGTCAAACCTGATCTTTCTACTAAGATACAAAACAAGAGCAGATATTCCGCCCCTTTTTATGTCGAAAGAGCTCCAAAATATTGGACAAATTCTCCAACGGATGTAGACTGGAAATGGACTGATTCTGCTTTTGCAGACCTCCCATTCAGTTCGGCCTACAGAAAAAAACAGATTGAAAATGGACATAGTCGTAGCATCCCCAAATGGGTGTTGATTGGAGAGCAGCTCGTAAACCTTAAAATTCTTTGCCAACGTCGTCTCCTTAAAAATTCCAACGAGCTCGCTAACGCTTTTCAGGGATGCCTTAAAATTTATAATAATTCAATGGCGGAGTTTTGCGACTTTAAGATTTTGAAGAGGAGTGAGCTTTTCGAGCCGCTTATGAAAGCTCTCCCCCGAATAATTGATAGATGTCTAGAACTCTCCCGTTTACTTGGAGGGCCTGTACCACTTCTCCAGAAAGGGAAATGGTACACAATTTACTTGACAAGGAGGCTATGCGCAAGCTTCTTGGCGAACGCCTTTTTTGCCACAATCCCACATGGGCAAAGGGATCCGAATGAACTACCTCACTTCCACTTCCTCATGTAAGAACAATCCAAAAAGTGCTTAAAAATTACGTCCCTAAACCTAATTAGTAATTAGTAATTATTTTACAGGCTATTCCACGAAGGCACAGAGGACGAGGATAGATGCCAAGTGAAAGTCGAAAAGATCAAGTGTGTTCTCCAATACATGCTAGAAGTATCCTCCGCTGTTGAAAACGGTGATGAGGAGGAACTTAACAAAATTATTTCGTTTGAGAGGCGTCACCGCCCCCAGAAGAATAACTTTCAGGTCGAGTCCAGACTATGTCCCTTGCTTGTTAATGAATCAGGCGTTATTGAAGATGCAGAAGGACAATTACAAGTAGACTTCGCAAATAAATTCATTGGCGGAGGAATCCTTAGCAAAGGAATGGTCCAAGAAGAGATCCGCTTCGCCACCTGCCCTGATCTAATAGTTTCCAGGCTTTTCACAGAAGTCTTAGGAGACGACGAAGTCCTCGTTGTAACAGGGGCTAAGCGATACAGCAACTATTCCGGGTATGGAAGAAGTTTTCGGTGGAAGAAACTCGGAAAACTAACTCCCCTTTCTATAGACAAGCAGGGGAGAGAAATGGTCCAAGTTGTGGCAATGGATGCCCTCTTTTTTAACAAGTAGTTAAAATTAAATGCATAATTTAAACATTTTTATTATTACCCATCTAATTTTTAGGGGCACAGAGAAGATGCAATACCAAAAGCGTAATATTGAACGAGAGCTGCAGAAAGCCCTTGTTGGTTTTTACGTTGGCAGGAGCAATCCACATGTGGGCCACGTAGCAACAGGAAACTGGGGCTGTGGGGCTTTCAACGGAGATCCCCAATTAAAGCTAATTATTCAATGGTTGGCGGCTTCCAAAGCTGGACGCCCAGGAGTTGTCTATTTTACCTTTGGGGACAAGCAGTTCTCGTCGAAAGTTAAAGACCTTGTGGGTTATCTTGAGAGAAAGCGCGTAACAATTGCAAAATTGTATAAGGCCCTGGTTACTTATGAAAATTCTCAGTCTAATTGGAAAGGACACTTGTCTGTTTTTGAACATGTTAAGAAATGCATTTAAAACCCATTTTATTTTCTTTAAATTAAAATTTCACAATAATAAATATTTAAAGCTTTGTTTCCTCTCTTTTTGGCTGCTTCTGGTTAATTTTTGTCACTTGTTCCTCGACAAATTTAAAGATTGAAGGGTTGTGGAAATGCTCGCCATAAAAAGCCGTAATTATTTTATAGAGTTGTCCAACCGTAACCTGATTTTTTCGCATGAAGTGAACCATTCTTTTAGTAATTTCTGTCATTTTTGAATCCCCACATGTATGATAAATCATTCCTTTCCTTCCTGTTTGAGAGGCTCCCATCCATTGGATGAGAAATTTTAGTTCGGCATCTCCGTTAAAAGCTCCACATCCCCAGTTTCCCGTCGCTACTTGTTTGTTAATCTCAGTTGGAGTAAGGAGAAAACCCACGAAGCATTTGTGCAGCTCCCTTTCAAAGTTATTTTGTTTGAACTGCTGGTCCTCCTCCCCTCTTTTAAAATGTAAGGCGTCCATGGCCACAACCTCAGTCCCCATTCTGTTCAGAGCATCTCTCTCAAGCTGAAAGCTGTCGAATTGCCCACAAAATTTGAAACTGGAAGCATACCCTTCATACTTGCTAAACTGTTGGGCACCCTTAATGATCAAAACTTCGTCGTCCTGAAGTGCTTCTGTAAAAAGCCTGGAGAGAATGAGCTCGGGCGAGATGGAGAAGAGAATCTCTTCCATTACAGCTCCCCCGCCAATTACTCCTCCTCCTACTATTCTATTCGCAAAGTCTACCTGCAAAGAATCAACTTTCTCCTCAATCCTTCCATTCTCATCTACACCTACTGGGACAAGACATTTGTTGGAGAGAAGCCAACACACCTTTTGGTCGGTAAAGCGGCGCTCAAAACTAATAATGCAATTCTCAAGTCTCGCAACCCCTTCATTTTTCTCCTTCGATAAAGCTTTCTTTATCTGGTGAAAATAGTTTAGGATGCACATCACCTTCTCCATCATTACATCTAGCTTAGGCTCATTGGAGAGGTTAAGAAGCCGCGCGAAATTAATGTTTGGCATGGAAAACAAAGGCTCTGGCAAAGTACAGAGGAAGGCATGAGCCAAAAGAGAGCAGCAGAGTCTCTTTGAAACAAAAATTGTTTTGTTAATTCTACGCCTCAAGATTGGAATAGGCTCTGCGAGTAAAGTTGGCAGCTCTAGTGCAAAGTCAATAATAGTAGGAATGGTCTGGACCACACGGAAAGAAATTTCCTCCCCGGAAATTACGTCGAATGGAAGCTGTGGCAGTGAAGAATACTTTTGGTAGCGGGATACAGCCCGACCTAGCACTTTGCCTATACTCTTGGGATCCAATTCATCCCTAACAATTCTCTGACAATCAGACTTTAACTCGCTTAAAATTAAGCAGAGTTTCTCCCAAGAGTTGTACTGGGGACTTAGGGGAAGCTTGACGTAATAAAGATTATTCCATTTCCAGTTGTCAAAGACCGTCGAGTGCCTAGAGCTTTTCTGCTTTAACATGTGCTGCCGCGTAGCATCTCCATCGATTCTCTTGAAGAAGAGGGCTTTGTTTTTGATCCCGTCGCTAAGACATTTATCAAAGGCTGCAGTGATTACGACATGTTGCCGCAAAATTTCAGCCGTGTCTTCCTCCTTTCCGTTATTACTAGGCGGCGGAGTCGGTTCAATTGCCTTGGTAATAGTTGAACTACTCTTCCCCTCTATTACCGAAGAACCTAGGAATTACATAAGTTTATTTAAAATTAACGTCTTTATTAAGAAATTTACCTTGAACTCCCTGCACTTCCCCCTCCACTTTATTCCCTCCATAATTAAGCTCTTTAGTTACAGCAACCTTTTCTTTTGAACCAGAAAATGACTCTAGATTTCTATACATTTCGTCATCAACGTCCATCGTCTCCTCACCGCTTGGTTGAATGTCAGAAGCTCTGCTTCCTCCATCACTTCCAACATCTAATTGTGATGGAGTTTCATTTCCAGAAAGACAGTTAGCATTCAACTCAGTCCCAGTTGTAACGCTTAACTGCTTATGTTTATCTTTTACGGAGTACAGGTGGGGTGTTCCACCGCCTTCATTCCTATCAGCTCCCTTGTTCCCTATAAATTTATAATTTTTAGTTCCGTTCAACCCTTTTATAAAATGACCTTTTACTAACCTTTGTCACTCATCACGGGTTTCTAAATGGCTATCCTGTCTATGGAAAAATAATGCTCCAATTTGATTTGACAAATTAATCATTTCATGGCTTTACACGTTTACATATGATATCTCCAAAAGAGTTATCAGCTTTACAAATCCACTTGAAATTAGTGTTGCATTCAGTTCCACTTAAATTTTGATATCATATTCATGTCGTTCAATGCAAAGCTTAATTTTTGCACCAACCCTTAATAAAATTCATAGCTAAATAGAATTGAATCGCGCACTAATCTTATGATTGGTCATGAATAAAAATGGCAATAATACAATTTTCTGTAAGGGAAAAATTACAGTTCAACCAGATAATTAGAGAAGGTTAATGTTAGTTGGAGCAAACTATAAAATATTGCGTGTCAAATCAGTTTCGTGCAAAATGAACGCAAGTATTTTAAAAGAATTTAAGCAATCGTTGCGCTATGAATCAAGTGAAATAGATAGCGATACGAGTGTAAGTTTTTGGAAAAAATGACAATATTTATCTTGAAGATTTTGTTACCTTTAAATGTTCTTTAGGATATAGAATTATCCGATACGGATGAGCCCAAAATACAAAAGTCTTGTAAAAGCAAGAATGACTTGGAGAAAAAGGAAAAGCCTTCTCATAAGGCCAATGATTGTACAGTCAGTGACCCTAAATCTACTAATGAAGAAGGGCTGCTCCCGAAAATTTATGGACGGCGTCATCCCAAAGGCCCCCAACGGAGGCTAGAATCCGCAATCTATAAAGTGGCTGACTTATCCCAACTGGGCACATTGAACCTTTTAGACCCGAGGACAAACGCTGAGCTTCATGGCGCCTTGACTAGCTACGCACAGAAAAGCTTCTTTACTCCAAAAACTCAGGGCTCTGTGACAGTCCATGCGATTTATTCAGTTACCCGAAACCAACCCATTCAACCCGTTCAAATGGAAGTCTCCGATTCTATACTCCTCTGGGCAAAAACAAATCCAGGTAGTGTCAAAGGGTTAGCAAAAAACGCTGTAGGGGAGTACAGATGCGTGGCATTTTATGACAGATTGTGCAGAGCTATTGATAACATGCCGGGGGAAAGGGATCCGCCTTATAGGCAGATGATTCTGCTTTGTAATGCAGTCCTTGGTAAACCCTTCAAGTCAGACAAAGGCTATCATTACTGGAAAACACAACCAGCCACTGCACTAAATGGATATAGTAGTGTCAAATGCTTAGGTCGCTACGGACCAGACTGGGAGGAATCAAGAGAATGCCAAGGTTTCTACATTCCATCCGGGAAGACTAAAAAGAATCGAAATTTTTCTACTCTTCCCTTCAACGAATACCTTTTGTTTGACGCAGTTAATGTCAGACCTTCTTATGCAATTGATGTAGAAATATTTTCCTCTATTTATTAATCAAAAACTATAAAATAAATATTATTATAAGTAAAATTCTAAATTATTTTTTATTACAATAATTTATTTACACAAAATAATTAGCTATTTAGTTGCCCATCGAGATCAGAAAGCGGCGCGAAAGTTACACCAAAAAGATTATAACTAAGCGCTGCTGAACTAATTCGCGTGGAATCTCTATAATATATTCCCTTCCCAAGCATTTTTTGAAGCTGGTGTTATAAGTTCATTTACAATTATTGACGCAACATTTTACAATTTTGTTCCGTGTCACAAAAGAAGTCTTTGTTTCTCTATGAATTCTGTCTTTTTTTTACGATCAAGCTTGATCATAACTGGATTAGGCATAGTGTATCCATGCTCACACTTATTCTTATTATTTTTCAAGATGAACATCTCCTTAACGACTTGCGCACTTTTTAATGCACAAGCTTAACGCATGCCAATTAATTCCTGCAATATCTAGAAACATTTCTTCCGTAAACTCACTCCCCATATCATCTACAGAGAATGAATTCTCTAAGCTCAGGCCATTTAAAATAATCGCTTGTTCTATAATTGGCTCTAAATCTATCTTCAAAGCTTAAGAAAAATACAAAAAGTTTTTAAAAAAATATTTTTTGGATCAACCGCATTGATTAAACTTGCTTTAGTTGTTACAGCCTGTTATGATAATGAAAAGCGTGCTTATCAAAGTGATATCATATTCCTGCTATTAATAAAATTTACCGCAATGCAGTATAAAATGCCACTCCCATTTCTTATCGTGAACCGCCTATTGCAAACATTGCAGCTAATTAGAGCATGCAAATTATTAATCTAATAGACAAAATGGACTTTTGCATTTGGACAAATAGGAGACATTTTCGCCAAATCTTCTTCTGACATTGATTCTAGATGTACATAGCCTAAATCCAATTTATAGTAAATAAAAATATTTTAAACAATAATTTAGTTAATAAATATGTGTTTATTTTGATTTTAGTCATATGATATTTTGATCAAACGTTTATGCTTAATTATATGAGCAACATGCTTATCAAGGTGACTCATGGCTTGAAAGAGAGGCTAAAAGAAAATTATACTTTAATAATATTGTCATATTTGCTCTTGATGATAATCCCGCTTTGATTAAAGTTGCCCTTCAGCTGTGACTCATAGCATATGATAATGTGATGAAAAGGTAATCAAGATGATATAACCTCTAATATTTACACAATTTAGCGCAATGCGGCATAAAAACGTCCTCCTTTTTTCCAACCTCTTCTTATCGTAAACCCTCCTACTATAAAAGAGATCAGCCAATCAGACCATCAATTCAATGAACTCCTGCGCACTAAACCAATTTAATCACAAAAGGTTCCTACCTCCCAACACAAAGAAATTAAATTGTGGAGAAACTATTTTTTCCTATACTACGTTAAAATATCACCATTTTGTTTTAAATGAACCTCCAATTTGTGCATTACCATTATTTTAATAATAATTTATTATTCGATTTCAAAATACATATCGTTATACTCCGGATAAAAGCCTTCTTCAATAAATACGCAAACATCTTGTACCTTTCTCCACACTAAACTCCAGTAAAAGTATAATGTTCGTCTTGGAACCAAAGATAATGCAAGAAACGAGCTACAAATAAGACCAAGGATGAGTCCCGGTCCCTTTGTAAATGGTAGAATGAAAGAACCCACGTAATTGACAAGGCCCCTCTTACAAATACTCCTTTCAATGTGCTTGTTAAGCTGAAAATCTCCATTTAAAGGGCAAGGGCAGCCTAGTATAATTTTGTATAATTTGCCAACAGAGCAACCGCTCCTTTCAATCTCTTTATTAATAGCTCTTAACTCTTTTGTCAATTTGTAATCGGCAAATGTATACAAAACCAATTTCTTCCCGCAGTGTGAAGCTGCCATCCACTGAATTAAAGATTTGAGAAGAGGATTCCCGTTGAAAACCCCACAGCCCCATTTCCCACTACTGATTACATCTGAATCTTGCAACATCTCTGATTTCTTAAAGCTCACAAGACATTTATTAAGCTCCCTGTCTAGCCATTTCTTCTCCATTTGAATTGCAATTGAATCCCGAGGAAAATGATAGGCATCCATACAGACAACGTGGTTTGCATAAACTTCTTCTAGATTTTGGAAGCAATCACCTTCAAACTTAAAAGAAGCAGCATATCCAGAATAGTTTGAGAACTGTTCAAAGTTGTGGACAAGGAGGGCTTCTAAAGGCTCCAATACCTTAGTAAATAGCTGGGAGCAGACAAGCTCGGGACAGCAAGTGAACCGGATTTCCTCCATTGCAGCGCCATTCCCGAGGGTTCCGCCTCCCACAAATTTATTTGCAAATTCTACTTGCAGGGCACCTGCACAGTTTTCAATAACCCCTTTATTGTGGACCTCAAGGGATGAGAAAGTCTTTGAGGATGAGCTCCACTCCGGAAGAAAATCTTGGATTGGGAGTGACCTCCTCTCAAAAACTATGCTTGGATACCCCTCTCTACCAAAGACAGTCTTCATTCTTTCAAAATAATTCAAAAAGCACTTGACCTTCTCAACTTTCGCGGAGCGGAAGCGACTCTGCCAGCCCAAACCGGGTGCATTAAGCTTGTCATCAAATAGCCTACAAAATTAGAATTCATTTTAAAATTCATTTTAAAATATATTAATAATCTATTAAAGAACTGCTTACGCCGTAAAATTAATTCTTGGATACTCCAAATATTTATTTCTGTTAGCCTCCCTTCCAGGAAAAGTGCAGAAAAAAGCATTCGCCAAGATTGAACAAGCTTGATCCTTTGTCAAAGTAATTATTTCGGTAGTCCTCTCCCCTTTTAATAGCTCAATACTTCCCGGAATTAAAGTTGGAATGGCCAAAGCATATTCAATTATGCAACTCAAGATATCTCCAACCTTCTCCTCAACACAAGTACTTAAAGCTTCCTTCAGAATTCCAAAGGAGCAATCCAATCCTGGATTATAGCTCAAAATGCAGGCCTCAACCTTATCCCAAATACTCTCCGAATTTTCTCCTGAACCAGATATAATCCATTCCTTCAAGTTTTGCATCTCCTGTTTGATAACACTCCATCTTAAAACCTTGTACTGGTGATCACCATCCAAAACCGTAAAGTAAGAGTTGTCAAGATGAGGCAAAGTCACTGTCGATTCCTCTTCTCCCTTTCTTCCCTTCATTTTTAATACGTGTGAACCAGCCAGTTTCTATCTTTTCAATGATAAAATGAATTAGTAGGAGCGGAGCGCTTAATCATATTATATGATTCATATAAGAAATGAAACACATAAAGAGTTTATCATCAATTATCTGTTTATTATTCAAGTTAGACTTTTGCCCAATACTTTATGACTTTGCTGGACGTATCTCTACATCCACTGCATACTTGACCTTCACCCTATTAGCTTCATATACCATGTATTCACTATATTCCAAGCCATAATTGACATCATTTAACCTCACAGTCTCCCCACATGGGACGATTGTGCTAGAATCGATGGTTGCATTCCCTTTCCAATTGGGGGAAAGACTCCCCTTAGCTTTCACACTTTCGTGTCCATCTAGGTTCTT
>JAHZMU010002350.1:0-17861 GCA_027743725.1 Rambutsinella grinnellia | reverse complement strand
CAAGATTATATTTAAACACGACGAGTATGGGACGATATCCTTAAAATCTAATCTTAAAGCTCGGGGTTCTTATATGCGCTCAGAAGAGCCAAGTATAAACGAGCTTGTTTATAACAAAAGCAAAATGATGAATCCAGATATTATTTTGCGACACGTTTTTAAGCATTTCCAGCATAAAAATGTTACTTTGATGAATTTAAGAAGTGACGAATTTGAACTTGAATATGCTGAGCAAGAATATAAGCAGTTGAGGCAGAATTTATTGAATTGCAACAAAACCGCGCTGCTTTTGTTAAAAAATGAAGCTGTTAGTTATTTCCATGCGTTACGAAGCAAAGGTGTATATATTGGAAAAGAAAAATATTTTGAACCATCTTATTACATTCATTTGACTGGATTAGCTTCCACACAATTTATTTGGCGCCTGGGAAAATTTAAAGAGTCAGGTATAATGGAAATGTGGATGGATGTGATAGGAAGCATTACAGTAAATGTAAATCGGGTAAATATCTGGAACAGGGATGAAGTTGTCAAAAATGGAGTTTCGATAAAAGGTAATATTTTAGTTGTATTCAGTATTGTTCTGGTAGGACTGTCTGTGGCATTTCTAGTCAATATTCTGGAAATATCGGTAGCAATACTACGGAAAATGTTTTCCACAAAAAGACTCAAAAGCTACTGGACTAATTTAGACATGCGATACCTCATTCAACGTCAAATGGTTAGATCAAAGCATGGTCTGAGCCGGCTTTTGCGAATTGTGCAAATCTAATTGAGAATATTGTCGGAACATCAAGCTTTGATTTAGTACATAATAAACTTTAATTTGGATTACTATAATCACAGTTCTTGTACAGAAACAATCTATTTTTTGCTATGCTATAGAATACTTGAAAAAACGAGATTTGTTTAAGGTAGCTTTTTAATTTAAGAATTCTATGTGTAAAATAGCTTGACTAAAATATTACTTTGCTCGAATCATACGAACACGTATGTAGACAAAGGGGAAAATACCACTCTCCTAATTACTTTAAAATTTAAAGTACAATTAAACAATGGGGGAATAAAAGTCGAGGCTTGTAACTACGTAAATTGCGTAAACTTCGTAAGTCATGTGTATTTTAAATAGACGTTACGAATTTTACATTGTTTACGGGATTACGAGCCTCGACATGAATTCCTCTAATGATATTATTTATTTTAAGAATTGCAAAATTGATGAAAACAGGATTAATAAATTGTAAAGAAAGAGTCTAAATATATATATATTTTAAATATTCCAAATTTGAACTTTATTTTCTTTATATAGATAATTCAAATTAGTAAATTGCTAGCTAGATGTGATATAAAATGATTTAATTTCAACGCTATCCTTCCTCGTAATTTTTACCAGATCATTCCCATTTTTAATTTTTGAATGATTAATCTTATCGTTGCAGTTAATGTCACTAAATATGTTTATGGAATGTTTGCTGTTCGCTTCATTGACTTTAATACTAACTGAGTTAGCGTATACAGCCCGAGGGCTAAAGCAAATACTACTGTGACATGTCATATTTGACAACGTAACTATGTATTCTGATGAGCCTTCTCCAAGAAATGCTACAGTTACGGGCTTGAGTGGCTTGTGATTTAGCTGAAAGGAACAGATTGGATATCGTCTGTTAATGTGACCGTCAAATTTCAAATTTATTGATGGCGCAGAGGTTCCGGTTCCACTACAGTCTGTTGAGTACCCTCTTATTTTGTAACTTGAATGGAGTTGCGTATTTCCTAATAGGGCTAGTCTTGTTGGGATTTTTGGATAGCGGACATTAACACATGAAGTGATGGAGTCAGTGTGGTCGGCTAAGCCTGGAAATAAATCATTTTATAGGCTGTTTAGCTAAAAAGTAAATTTATTTAGTTTAAAAAAAATACCTGCTTCTGGAAGCTGAACAACATTTAATAGATCCGTATTGGATTGGGAGACTTGACGACTTATTCTACTTTTGTAATTGGATGGAACTCCTGCTATAATCGTTGCAAAATATTGCAAAACTAATACTGTCACAGTGATCTGACCCATCTTAATAAAAATGTAAAAAGTTTTAAACTTAAACAGAAATATAAATAATCAATTTGTTCCGAAAGTTAAAAATAATTGCGAGTTTTGATGATATATTTTGTCGTGCACGAGCTTGCAAAATGAATAAGTTGCTTGAAATTAAAAGACAAGTTTTAAGGTTAAGTTTTTCTTGCTTAAGTAATAATAATTGAATAATGTCAACAGACATTTCTGCATTTAAATATATAATTCGTGAGGTAACCAAACGTCATTACTGGTTAAGCATCATCCATTATTAGCCACTATATGCCGCATCCGTATAAGAAAAATAAGAGATGACGCCTTTCTATCAATACCTAATATGCTTCGACCTATCTCAAATTTTATTTTTACCTCCACCTTCCTCCTCGACATCCATTCCGGATGTAACTGTAGCTGATCCATGAGACAAAAATACTTTTTGACGACTGCCTTGACCTCACGCATTAATCATTTCTTAATTCCGAGAATGTTTGCGGTCTCTGTCTTGACTAGTTTACGCAGAGTTTTAGGATATGGAAGTAGATGAATGAATGTGGTGCAAACTTACAGTTTTCTTTGCGCATTGCTAAAATAGCTCTAGACTAAAATATGTAAGACAGTGGTAAAAGTTGATACTTAATAGCATAACCACGAGCTCGTCGTAGATAAATGCTTAGTTCCTTTTGGAAAAATAGCTGCTTGTGTAATGATGTGGTTAATTCGTCCAGCATTTCATTTAATGCTGGAAGACAAATTATTTCTTATGAATGAAGGATAAATTATGATGATTCATTCATGACTTCGGGTTCTGCTAATTTGGCTGTAACGTCACAATAATGAAAGGTTATGGATTAATTCATATTAAAGTTTACTAGAGTTTGCCAGCAGCATCTATAATTTTTATAATTGCTCTGATGTATTTCCTTCCTGCGATTGTTTGCTTTCATAAAGAAACAAATAAGTTACTCAGGCATAGAAAGCGCGAGCTTGCATAGACTCCAAGAATTACGTTGTAAAATTTTAAATGAGTAATTACTAATGAGAAGCAAAGTTTATAAATCAATGCAACCTATTTTTTTCAGTTGTGGAGAATTCTACTAAATGAGGAAAGGGTCGGATGGAGAATACTTTTATAATATTATTTATAGAACTGTTGATTTTGTTTTTTAAAAAAAATCTTCAATATTCTTAAGTAATCATACACAGAACGATTTTAATTTCTTAAATAATTTCAAAGCTTCCTAAATTTAACCTGAAATTTGTAAATTGCAATTTGCGCAAATAATACTGTAGATTACTTTTCCTTGAGACTAGTTTCCAGACCAGTTCGATTTAAAAATCCCTTTATGGAATATAATCACATTCTTACACGAGTTTTTAGTTCTTATCAATTATTCAGATCCTTTCAAAACCTTGTTATTTAGAGCATATCCTTCTACTTCTAAAATATTTACTTCCTACAAAGTCGATCTGGCGTTCTACAAAATGGTTTTTAAAATTTCTCGCACAAATTTACAGCGCAAATTTGTCTCAATTCAGAATTTCAAGTTTAAAATTCAGAAATTAAAAGAATCACTTTTCTTCCGTCCCAATTACAAATTCCATACTTCTTGGGCATTTAGCATTTATAATAAAATATATCATTTTCCAAACAAATACTTGAACATTCCCATTCTCTTTAATTCATCAACAGAACGGCTTCATCTCTCAGAGAAAAGTAGCAAATTATGGATCTTCAACATATTTTTTATTAACGGACTTATCTCCACCTTCTCCATTAGTAATATATTTTTCTACTCTTCTAGTATTTCTTGGGCTTGTATAGTAACATCTTTTCTATTCTTGTCATTCTCCATCCTAATTGTTGGGGATGCAATTATAGCCTTCAGCATGACAAACACGTTTATTTCCGGAAGTAATTCTGTGCTTGTATTGACTTTAATCTTAGAAAGATCTTTAACATCGAATTTACACCGTCACAATTGGAATGCTTTAGTTGCTGTACAAGTTTTTACTGTTATTTTTGCATTTGGTGCCGGTATTTTTATTACACCACTCACTTTTGCTTTTAGAGCTGATCCTCTAGTATTAATGCGAAGATGGAATGTGGCTAATGTGGATTTTTACAGATTCCTTCTTCTCTTCAACTTTACAACAGAAGGCATCCGTTTCCTCGTTATTGCTTTTCTAGTTGAAAATATTACTCTTGAGGCGTACTTGAGATGTTTACTCGTTTTAAGAAATATTAAATCTTTTTCAAAATTCATAAAATGGTATTGTTCGCTTAGAATTTTAACTCAACAACTTCGCGAAGGAGTGAACAAATTCCTAGCTTTTGTTTTAGGAATACTCTTCGTATTAATTGTGGGTTGTAACGTGACAACAATTAAAGGCTATAGATTAATTCCTATGCAAGTGTACTGGAGTTTACCAGCAGCATCCTTAATTTGTATAACCGTTTTGATGTTTCTCCTTCCTGCAATTGTTTTCTCCCATAATGAGACAGAACGGCAACTTAGACAGAGAAAATACGAGTTGGCATGGAATCCTGAAACGCCATCAAACTTTGAAAGAAGACGGTTAAGAAAAGTTTACAAATCAATGCAGCCAATTGTTTTCGGATGTGGAGGACTCTATGAAATGAGGAAGGGGACGGATGGCGAATATTTTTATTATGTTATTTATAGAACTATAGATATTTTACTGTTGCCTATATTTCCACAATTTTAGTTTTAATACATTAAGATAGCTCATGAAAATATTTCCAGTTGACTTTAGTTTGACCTTATTTAATTTACAAATTAATCTTTAACCTTTTGTATAGCTTTAATCAATAATATATTATTTTTTAGTTGTAAAATGTAACGAATTCTTTATAAGGAAATTGTAGGAAAGCTTAAATTTAATTTTAGCAAAAAAATGCTTTAAATCTATAATTGAATAAAGTTATCAATTTAATATTTGGCGACGACTGGCTCAAATACAATCGGATATTAAACTCGTTTAACGTAACGTAATACGCTATTTAACGTTGCTGTTGCTTCCAGTTTTGAAGCATAAATAGTCAATCTGTCACTCAAGCTTAATACCATTTTATTTGCAATATGTCTGGCAAAGCCCCATTTCAAACCTTGAAGCGTCAGCTTTCTCTAATTCTCCAATTTCCTTACCCAAATTACCATTTTTACATTTCCCCAGCACTGCATATCTACACCAAACTATTTCATATTCCTAACAAATACTTGAACCTTCCTATTCTGTGGGATTCATCGAAAGAGCGGTTTTGCCTTCCAGTTAAAAACAGCAAGCTTTGGATTATCAACACTTTCTTTATTAACTTGATATTTTTCACCTTCTCAATTACAAACTTAATGTTCTTATCATCTCAGCTTGCTTGGGCCAATATTGTAGTGTGTTTTCTCTTTTTGCCGCTAACCATCCTGTTTATGGGAGAATCCATTTTGGCAACACGCCTTGCTTATCCGATCGTCTCTGGATTGAATTTAGTGCTTTGCTTAGTAGAGAAAATGGAGAAAGCTTTCTCCTCTAATTTTCATCAGGGCAAAACTTGGAAGGTTATATCTCTCCTGCATCTTGTATCCGTTTTATCGGTAGTGTCCGTCTCCATTATAATTACGCCATTATCTATTGGATTCGACTTAGACCCTATCTATCAACAAGAGTGGTATAAAATAGTATTACCAATACCAACTAGAGCTTTAAGGTTGATTATTCTCTACAATTTCTTTGTTGAATGTGTGAGGCTTTTGGTTGCTGTTTATTTAGCAGGAATTATCGGTCTTGAAGCAACTTTAAGATGTATAGCTGTTCTAACAAATATCAAAGAGAATCTAAATTTTATAAGGTATTATTCAGCGTTTATAATATCAACTGAGCAATTCAAGCAGGCGACTAAGGAAGTCCTGGAATTCGTGCTTGGGACACTTTTTGTGATAATTGTTGGATGTAACGTTGCAACTGTGAAAGGTTATAGGTTATTTCCTTTTCAAATATATTGGATTTTTCCATTTACATCTGTGGGTTGCATGACAGTTTTGTCCTTCATCCTTCCTATAATTGTTTTTATTCATGATGAAACGGAAAAGTTGCTTAGGCTGAGGGGTAAAGAGCTGGCGTTTAATTTGGGATCAACTTGGTCAAACTATGAGAGGAAAATTATGAGGATGATTTTTAGATCATTGAAGCCGATAGCTTTCTCCTGTGGAGACTTTTACAAATTGAATAGCGGAGCGGATGGGAAATATGTCTATTATGTTATTTATAGAACTGTTGATATTTTAATGATGCCGATATTTCCTTAATTTAAAAACGTAGTAGCTTTTGCTAATCTTAACCTGATAATTGTTTCAAGTGTCAACGTAAATAAATTTATTTAAATTACAATTTTAAATTACCTTTTGTAAAAAATGCCAACATTGGTTGCTCTTTACTAGGCAATTTTATTTGTATTTATGATGAATCACATGATATGATATGATGTGTATTTAATGATAAATGTCATTCTTGAAGCTTATCTAAGATGCCTACTTGTTCTAAAAGACATCAGAAAGAGCTTAGAATTCCAAAAATGTTATGAAGCGATTATATTTTCATCTGAACAATTAAGGGAGATAGTAAACGAATGCTTAGGTTTTGTTCTTAGTACTTTCTTTGTAATAATAGTTGGCTGTAATGCAGCAACGGTGAGGGGTTACAGTTTGATTCCTACCGGCAGTCTCTGTAATTTGTGTGGCAATGTTGGCTTTTATATTGCCTGTAATCGTTTTATTTAATAAGTGGACAGAGAAAGTGCTCAAGGTTAGGAAATATAAATTAACTTGGAAAATAAGAGTAGCGTCGGAAAAGAGAAAATATTTTAAAATAGTTTACAAATCGTTAAGACCAATAGCTTTCTGGTGTGGAGGATTCTATGAGCTTAAGGGAAGGGCGGATGGGGAGTATTTCTATTATATTATTTATAGAATTGTGGATTGTCTGATGTTGCCTATTTTCCCATAGTATTCCAGTAAAGTATTATAAGGAATTGTTATTAGCTAAATAGGCATTTACTTAGAAAGTCTGATAGCGATAAATAATAAAATTGACACTATTTTACAACAGTAACTATTTTACTATTGACAAATACAATTAATTTGAGTGGTTTCAATTTCAGTTATTAGAGAAAGTAGATTGGAATTCTCCACCTATTTAATTGGAATATCAACAACTTTCTTACGACTTACTATAAAAATTGTTCAAAATAAACCTTAATGAATTCAGACTACTTATATTTATGAGAGTGTGTCTGTATAACATTGCATGGTAATAGCAAATTTTCTTACTATTTTAAACTTTTACTTTTGTTAATATGGAACCTGCTACAAACTTTTTGAAAACCTTTATAAATTGCTCCTACTACTTGTTCCTCAGTCCATTTAAATTCACACAAGGCAGTGGCAGTGGCAACTTTTCAAAAACAAAATCTCCAAAATTGTTGCCATACAGGATAAAATCAAACCGTTGGCAAAAGCTGCTCTGCATTCTAACTGCATTTCTAATGACCTCCTGGCTTTTAAGAGAAGTGCGCATGACAATCCCACTAAATTTCAGGAATCCTTCTTGCCACTTTCGATTCACCTTCACCCTTTTCTGCGTACTTAACAAAATAGTATTAGTAAATGCCTTGTGGAGAAAGCGGGGAAACTTCGTGGAAATAATTAACTTGCTTCAGGATTTTCCCTGCCAACTTCTGAAAATTTCTTTGAATATAAAGCGTGCAGCATATTTGGCGCAAGTTATATACACTTTGGTCGCCATTATAAGCTTTATTGCTCCACTTGGTGCGCATCAACATGCAAAAAAGCAACAAAACCATTCCGAATTTGAATTTTCCATGATTAAGGAAAAAATACTGATGAATACGCGCAGTTCATTCTTCATTGAAGTCATCCCGAGCTCCAAACCTAACGACTTGTTTAACTGGATTGATGAAACTCTAACTTGGATTGGGGCATTAGGCCTCTTCTACAGGAGACTATACGGATTCTACACAGACCTGCTTATATTTGTGGCCACTGTAACGCTCTGGCTTCCGGTACGCTCCTTGTCGGAACTGCTAACAGAAAATTTAAGATTGGAAAGTGGAAACAAATTGCATGCAAATAATATTGAATGGCGTCAAGTGGAGAAAGTTTATGGGGCTTTGAAAACATTAGCGGAGCTGATAAATGTGACCTTTGCAACAAATCTTTTCTTGGCCGTGTTGGAGCCCTTAGTATTTTATTGTACTAGCTTTAACAACCTTTTCAACGCACTAGAAATGAATGTGGAAATTGGTTCGGACGATATTGACCTGATCATTTTGATTGGGTGGATGGCTCTTCACCACACTACTGTTTGGTTTTTTGCCGTGGACATTTGTCACAAGGTCTCAAATAAATATAGTCATATCTGACATGATATGTATAAATTTGACTTATTTACTCCATGCAGATGAACGTAATGAAGGTATGGCTATCAAAAGATGAGAATAACAAGGACATCCCAGCAAATAAAGTTTTGATTATTTTAAACGAATTGGATACGAACATTGTGTCAATCAAGGTTGGCAACATGTTCCCTATCACCCATTCTCTAGTTGCTAGCGTAAGTTCAAGGAAGCTAGAATAATTTCATTGTAAGCTTTTTGACAGTTGTAATAAATAAATTTCTTTTGTAGATGCTGAGCTGTGTCATCACCTATTTCATTATAAGTATTCAGGCAAAATGAGCAAAATTTTGGTAAACCAAGTCAGACCGTGGCTAGTTCCGTTTTATTTAGAAAGGATGATTTGATTGAGTAATGATGAATACGAAGAACTTGTTGTTCCATAACTTATCGTTATGTGATTGTACTTTGTGTAAAGTAATAAATACTTAAATGCTCGGCTGTGGCTGGGTCACCTTAATGTTTATTACGTAAATAGTTTAAGGACAAATTCATGGAAATTTGGAAAGCGTACAATAGATTTATTGGGTTTATATTTATGTGGCCGTTGGCCATTTCGCAGAAAAGTCTTAATAATCTGAAATTAAATCTGGACAAATGTTTGCTATTTTTATCATTACTAAATATGATAATCTTTTAATTGAATAAAGTTGTAAAAATGGGTTTAATATCCTCTCAACAAAAATTCTCGAGAAGCAATTATGTGAAGGGATTTGGTTTACAATTTTGAACTTATGCTATCCGCTCTTTATGAATTGCGATGTTTTTGGTTTTAACGATTTAAAGGATTTAGATTTCAAAAGAAATATTTTCAATTTTTCCTTATTATTCTTTCAAAACTATTAAATTAGAAAGTTAACTGATAGCTCCGAAAGAATTTAATGGTCTCTAATAAATATTTAACATTAGTTTTCCTCTGCTTACGTCCGTCGCTACTAAACGTTAAAAAGCATATAAAAGGAGCCCAAGCCATTAATTTTGCATCAGACAGGTTTTGTTCTTTGAAAAACTGCTAAAACTAAAGTTAAATCTACACCATGATTTCACCAAAAGCATTTGTAATTTTTGCACTATGCTTTGTCGACATCTACGCGTATTGTAAGTTTTCTAAATTTCTTAAAACTACTTTTGAATGAATACGGTTAACACTTTTGAATTTGCAGGGGGTTGGGGTGGTAATGGTAGGCCTCCTCCAATCTTGATACGAAAGGAGCTGAAATCCGATGATGGGCAAGTCTACAATTTGAAATTGAGAAAAGCTGGTAACCAAAAATTGAAGAAAACATTTTGACATTTCTTAAAATGCTTTAATATTTTCTCTAGATGATCCCATCCACCATCAAAACTTTCAAGTGATTGATGCGGTTTATAATGATGACGAAGGTAAGCCTTCTTTTCAAACTTGGACCCCTTCCGAGGAAGACTTGAAGGAGTCACAAGAAGTCTACATTGACGAAGAGAATTTGGCAGTTGTTCGCCTAAATGGAAATGACATAACGGTAAAATTAAACTCTCATCGAATGTTAGAAAAGATGTATTAATTGATTCATTTCAGAGTGGAGTAGTGGACGGAAAAACCGTGCAGAAGAATTCAGATGGAAGCATTTATCTCAAAGATAATGCGGGGGCAAATCACTCTGATTATCGTAAGCTCATAAGAAGGATTATTTGAATTGAGCAAAGTTTAATCTTTTAAAAATAATTTCAGGTGAAATCCCGGGCCAAAAGCTCTCAATCAATTCAATTAACTTAAATGCAGCAACAATGTCGACAGAAGGAATCGTTGAAGTTTTGCTCATTTGTGATAAAGAATGGGGAGATAAATTTGGTCATAATAGGGTTCGCATGTTGGACTACTTGACTGTCTATTTTTGGGATTTGAACCTTCGTTATAGGACAATGCCAAATATCAAGCTGTCGTTCCGTGTTGTGGGCGTTGTCGTCATGACAGTAAGTTAATGTTTAGATCCTTTTGTAAATTAGCTCTAAATATTTTCATGGATTTTAGTCGGCTGCTGCTCAACCCTTTATTGAAGGCGCTAGGGCGTCAGATGGAAGGGCCGAATTTGGTAGAATTCTGGATCGATTTAATCCTTGGGTGTATGAAAATATGGGATCCTTTCCAAAATTTGATATGGCAGTGGCAATCACAAATACTAGGCTTGAATGGGAAGGTGGATTGGCTTATGTTGGAGGAGCTTGTGGGGTTGACGATAGAGCAAGAAAGCACTGGGGAACGGTTGTCTTTAATGACGCCGGCAATTGGGGAAGCGTTACTATCGGAGCGCATGAAATTGGCCATAAGTACGTTACAATATTTTCGTATAAGCTTTCGCAATAAGCTTATATAAGCAATTTACCAATGAATTTTAGTCTTGGAGCCCCGCATGACGACGACCCTAATTTTCCCGGAGGCTGTAGTGACCGTGGATACATAATGAGTGGGAGTCAGGATCATTTGCGATGGTTCTTTTCAAGTTGTAGTGATCGAACGATTGCGGCAAAAGTCAAGTAAAATAAAAAATTTAGTTAAATTAATATTTATGGTTTAACTTTTACTTAAAAAAATAGCTCGGATGGTGGAGCCTGCCTTCGTCGAATTGACCACACAGGTAGTCTTCCAATCAGCCCCGACTTTAGTTTTATTCTTGCCCCAAGTAGAGCAGAACAGTGTAAACTCAGGACTAACAATCCTAATGCATATATTGAAGAGGTAAATTGCAATTTGAGATGTTAAAAAAGGATTTAAACGCAGATTTAAATAATGGTTTGATTTTATAGCCAGATAACTCAAACTGTTTAAGAATGAGGTGCGTGTCTCCAGTGGACAATCGTTGGTGGATTTACATGTTGGAACCTGTAGATAACACTCCTTGCGGTGATGGCGGAGTAAATTCCTAAAATTAGCTTAAAATGTCCACGGAATTCTAATATCTTTTTTTCATTTAGAGATGCTTCCGCGGCCGGTGTAGGAAACAAAGTAATCGCCTCATGAACGTTGGTACAGGACAATGTGCTTTCGTTGACAACCCATTTCATTTCATGGTTTTAATGAGCATGATGCCATGCCCTAATCCAGGAACTCCCCTAGAACGTTTCGTTGCATATGACGAATCAAATGGGAAGCGACTCGCTACTCCATGGGCATCTGCCAACGGGCAAGAAAATGGGGAAAGGTGTGCCTGGACTGGGAACACTGATGGCAATGGAATTTCAACAGATCGATGCAGTGCAGATAACCCATGGCATGGCTGGGATTTTCAGCAATTGGGTAACAGCGAGTTTCTTCTGAAGCACAGGGTTACCGGACGTTGTGCAAAGGCTGAAGGAAGCTTAATAAGGACTTACACAGCTTGCAACTCCAATGATAGAAATATGCGGTGGAAATTTACTTAATCAACATCTTGTTTATTGGCTATTGGCTTTATTCAAATAAAATATGACTTAATGCTTAAACGTAAGCAAAGCTCTCAGAGTATTTTTAACAATGCATTTCAAATATTTAAGAACAGTGAGTCTTTTCACAACATAAATTTTGCCGTACCCAAATCCAAGCCTTTTCCAGCCTTTTGCAACTTTTTTCAATTCCTTATTCCACTCCCGAGAGCCCCAATCACGTATTTTAACAGCTCTAATTACTCTCCCACTGTATTCATACCACTTGCCCATCATCCCCAAAGCTAACAAAGTCGAACTAACCGCTAGTACAACCCAAAAGAGAAATGTTACAAAGCTAATATTATCCAAAACTTGCCATTTCTTAATCAAACTGACGCTGCAGTACGTACTCAGATTTAACAAAACTAATAATATCGGCCCAATAAAATATGATACAAATTCAGTTATTAAGCCATGAAGTATTTGGAGTCTATTGTATAGCATTGGAAAATATCTGAAGCTTCTAAATTCGCTAATGGAGCGATATGAATATTTTATGAATGGATTATTAATTAGTAAAAATTCCTTAAAGATAAGCCAACAATAAAAATAAACAAATGATACGATATCAGCAGCCAGAAGTAGATTGGCCCAAACTGACTGCAGCAGAAATGCTACATAGATTCCATTACATATTCGAATTATCAAGTAAATGTTTGAGGAAACTGTTAACACTCCGTTTTTATCGATGAAATAAGAGGTGATATAAAGTGGTTGATAAGGATAAATTAAGTAGTGAAGGAAAATGACAAAAGCGTGTGCAGGAAATGCTATTCCCAAAACGAACAGATAGAAATCGAAAGCCACGTTAATTTTTGCCTTGTTTGGGTAGAAACGTGGCATGAAGTTTCCTGAAAAATATATAATAGCTTATTTAGATGCAACAGTTACACCCTAATTCAACTTACTTTGAACAAATGAGGAAAATTTGAACGATTCGGAGAGAATTTCAGCTGCCAAATGGGGAATGGAGACAAGAGCGATGGCTAAAATGAAATCAAAGATTCCACATAGAATGCAGGCGATGAGCAAATAAAATGAGATTGTGTGCTCACGTCCTTGGCGGCGTTCGAGGAAAAGTTGGACAGTCAAGAAGATAGAGAACAAGGTCAAAGGGAGGACATAAAAGAGACAAAAGTTTCGGTATCTTTTAGGAGAAACGTATGGACGGTTGTTGCGAGTGCACCATGCGAATGGAGTTGCTGCAAAGAGCGCTCCCCATTTTAGGTGGGATCGGAAAATTTTGAAGAAGCGGTCGCTCAGCATTTTGAATTGAGTAAGGTCAAATTGCTTTTTGGCTGGAGAAAGTCGATTTATGCCTTTCTCTTTATAAATGTGTGGGTTGACTAAACGTCAAAGTTGGATTAAGATAATGGAATAGAATTTTGTATAAAATTGGTTTAAAATTAAGGCACATGAAAATGATTAAAACTGAAAAAAAGATTTAAACTAGTTGTTTAATGATTATTAGATGTCGTCGATTTCCAATAATCGATAACTATCTAGCAATTGGCGTTCTCTGTCAAGCTTTGACTTAATTCCTATGATACGCTTCGCGTAAATAATCTTCTACGAACAAACATTGAGCTAGAAACAATTGTATGGGTAGCTTTATGTTATTTAAATTATTTCGGAAATAAAATTTTATTACATTACTAAATTTTGGAATTTTTAAGCTTAAGTCTAGTAACAAATAAATAAAGATTATTGATTGGACAAGAATATTAATGCTTAAATGTAAGCAAAGCTCTTAAAGTATTCTTGACAATACATTTCAAAAATTTGAGAACAGTGAGCCTCTTCACTACATATATTTTGCCGTACCCAAATCCAAGTTTTTTCCAGCCTTTGGCAACTTTTCGGATTTCTCTATTTCTCGCTCGAGAACCCCAATCGCGTATTTTGACAGCTCTGATTACTCTTCCACTGTGTTCATGCCACTTGCCCATTATCCCCAGAGCTAGCAATGGAGCAACAACCGCCAGTCCACCCCAAAGAAATAGAATTGCAAAGCTAATCTTATCCAAAACCTGCCATTTCTTAATCAAACTAACGCTACAATACGTACTCAGATTTAAAGCGACTACTAGTAGAGGTCCAATAAAATATGATATGTATTCGGCCACTAAACCATGAAGTATTTGAAGTCTATTGTATAGAACTGGGAAATATTTGAAGCTTCTAAACTCATTAATTGACCGATACGAATATTTTATAAATGGATTGTTAACAATTAGAAATTCGTTAAATATAAGCCAAAAATAAAAGAAAACAAACAATACGATTTCGGCAGCTTGCAAGAGATTGGCCCAAACTGTTTGAATAAAAAATGCGCAAAAGATTCCATTGCATAGCCGGCTAATCAAGTAAGTAGTTGAGGAAAGCGCTATAGTTCCGCTTTGATTTATGAAATATGAGGTGAAGTAGATTGGCCAGTGGGGGTAAAGAAATGGATGAAGAGAAATCATAAAACCGCTAGCAGGAAATAAAAGCCCCATAGAGAATAGAAGGAAATCAAAAGCCATGTTTATTTTCGCTTTGTTTGGGTCGAAATTTGGCATGAAGTTTCCTGTAAAATTAGTGAAGGGTTACTTAGTTATAGAAATTTTATATAATTCGACTTACTTTGAATGAATGCGAAAAATTTGAATGATTCTGAAAGAATTTCTGCCCCCAAATGAGGAATAAAGACAAGCGCGATGGCTACAATAAAATTGAATATTGCACAGAGAATACAGGCGATAAGGAAGTAGAATGAAATGTTATTTTCACGTCCCCGACGGCGCTCGAGGAAAAGTTGGACGAAGAGGAAAATAGAATATAAGGTGAGTGGGAAGACATAATAGAGACAATATTTTCTGTAATTTTTGGGAGAAACGAACGGACGATTTTTGTGATTACACCATGTGAACGGAGTTGCTGCAAAAATTGCTCCCCATTTTAAGTGAGATCGGAAGATTTTGAAGAAGCGGTCGCTCAGCATTTTGGATGTTTATAGTCGAGTTATATACCTTACTCTAAATTAACTCGTGAGTCGACTAAAGGTTAAAGCAAGATTGAGATTAGATAATGCCATAGAATTTTTCATTGCTAAAGTATAAAATTAAAGCATATTGAAAATTATGAAAACTAGGAACAAGATTTAAACTAGTTGATTACGTTGATTGTCGATTTCTGATAATCGATGAACCGTTAGTTGACGTTCTATGCTTTAGTAGTTCTTTGTGCAGCACAGCATGTGGTTTGTTTAAATCTTTTTTTGTCTGCAAAAAATATATTGGGCTATGAGCAATTTCTAGTGTACAGTTATTTTATAATATAGAACATGCGTCACAGAAATTAAAGATTATAAACATGCAGTTTTTATTTTTACTTGCTATCCAGTTTCGGAAATCAAGAAATGGTTTAAAATCCAGGAACATTTTTAAAACATTAAGAGAATTAACAGATATTTCATGACATATCGGCTTAACCTGTTTTCAAGACGGTTAAGCGACAGGTATTGAAATAAAACTGATATTCTTAATATTTGTTAGCAGGTTAGGTGGATTTTAATGTTGTACCATTTCACCAAAACACTTAATTATCCATTAGAATAAATATCTTTATTTTAATTTATAAACAAACGATAAAAGTATGCGATAAAAATTAATCGATATATTGAATTAACATTATTCAAATAAAAAATTTAATGTTTAAATGTAAGCAAAGCTCTTAAAGTATTTTTAACAACACATTTCAAAAATTTGAGAACAGTGAGCCTCTTCACTACATAAATTTTGCCGTAGCCAAATCCAAGTTTCTTCCAACCTTTGGCAACTTTTCGCATTTCTCTATTCCTCTCCCTTGACCCCCAATCACGTATTTTGACCGCTCTGATTACTCTCGCACTGTGTTCATGCCACATCCCCGTCATCCCTAAAGCTAGCAATGGAGCCACAACCGCAAGTGCATCCCAAAGAAATAAAATTGCAAAGCTAATCTTATCCAGAATATACCACTTGTTAATCAAACTAACGCTGCAGTACGTGCTCAGATTTAACAAGACTATTAATATTGGCCCAATTAAATATGATACAAATTCAGCAAACAAGCCATGAAGTATTTGTAATCTATTGTATAGTATTGGAAAATATCTGAAACTTCTAAACTCATTAATGGTACGATACGAATATTTTATGAATGGATTATTAACGAAAAGAAATTCCTTAAAGATAAGCCAACAATAAAAATATACAGAAACTAAGATGTCTGTAATAATGAAAATGTTGGCCCAAACTGCTTGGAGCACAAATACGCAGAAGATTCCGTTACATATCCGGATAACCAAATAGGTGTTTGATGAAACCGTTAAGGTTCTGGCTTCATTTATGAAGTAAGAGGTGATGTAGACAGACCAATGAGGGAAAGCTAAGGAATGAAGGAAAATTACAAAGCCACAAACCGGTTGAAATATTCCCATAGAGAACATGAGAAAATCAAAGACAAAATTTATTTTTGCCTTGTTTGGGTTGAAACGAGGCATGAAATTTCCTGCAAAATTATTAAAATTTTATTTATTTGCACAAATTATATTTGAGGTAGACTTACGTTGGATGAATGCAAAAAATTTGCACGATTCTGATACGATTTCAGCTCCCAAATGTGGAATAAAGACGAATGCGCAGGCTATGATGAAATTAAATATTGCACAGAGAATGTAGGCGATGAGGAAATAAAATGAGATGCGTTGTTCATGTCCACGCCGGCGCTCAAGAAAGAATTGCAGGAATAAGAAGATACAATATATTGTCAGTGGGAGGGCATAAAAGAGGCAATATCTACGGTAATTCATGGGAGAAACGTAAGGACGTTTTTTGGAAGTGTTCCACGTGTAAGGAGTTGCTGCAAAGATTTCCCCCCATTTTAGGTGAGATTGGAAAATTTTGAAGAAACGGTTGCTCAACATTTTTAAATCGATGAGTACAAACGACGTCTGTAGCAGAAAAAAAGTTGATTTAGGACTTTGTCCGGGTAAATATGTATGTTGACTAAAATTTAAAACGGAATTCAGACAATATCATATAATTTTTCGAGGTTTTGCTAAAAAAATTAGGGTACATTTAAAACATTCAAAACTGAAAAAAATATAATTGATTATTCGATATTGTCGATTTTCTATAATCCAAGGGTTGTTTTTTGAGTTCCACTGCTTCGTAATAGATAGACAACATTCACAAGTTATGAAAATTGTTTTCCACAAAAAATACATTGTGGTAAGGACAAATTAATGGATAGCTTGCTATTTTATAAATTATTTATTATAATATTTCATACGAATATTTTCCAACTTTCATGTGAACGGAAATTGTAAACTCAAAAATTCTATATTACTCAAAGTCAAATTTAGCATTAATGAAAATCAGCGAAAGAACTGTTTGTTGAAGAGAAATGGTATGGCAATCTAGGATGGGTAAGAGAGCTAGTTATTCCGTCAATAACAAAAATTTCGACCCATAAGTAAATATGAAACGGGTTGCATTGAATGACAAAACAAATATTGCGGCACCATAACTACCACAAATATCTTTATTCAAATATAATTTAATGCTTAAATGTTAGCAAAGCTCTTAAAGTATTTTTAACAATACATTTCAAATATTTTAAAACAGTAAGCCTCTTCACTACATAAATTTTGCCGTAGCCAAATCCAAGTTTTTTCCATCCTTTGGCAACTTTTCTCATTGCCCTATTCCTCTCCCGAGATCCCCAATTGTGTAATTTAACCGCTCTGATTACTCTCCCACTGTGCTCATGCCATTTACCCATCATCCCCAACGTTAACAATGGTGCACCAACCGCTAGTTCACCCCAAAGTAATAAAATTGC
>JAHZMU010002349.1:0-21591 GCA_027743725.1 Rambutsinella grinnellia | reverse complement strand
CAAAATTCCGTAGTGACCCGAAACGGGCGATCGGGCAAAATCTGAGCCCGGATTCGGAATCAGGAGGTTCGATTTAGTCATGATTGACATAAAAATGTCAAAATCCTTACCACTGGGTCAGAACCTTCCCTCGCTAGAAGGAGATTAATAGTTGTAGAGTTTAAGGATAAACTTAGGTGGATGATGAAAGTCGGAAATTAGGCAGAGAAGCGTATAAAGCGAGGGGAAAGTGCCATCCCATAAAGGAAATTTAGTTGAGGTAAGGAAGTGAAGGAGGAGAGGAAACGGGATCACTTAGCAAATGTAAATGACTCTAGAGTCTGCATAAAATTTCGAAAATGGAGGAAAAATATTTCAGTTTGTTTAGCCTTATACGCATTATTACGTCCGAGTTGATTTACATATATTTTTACCATTTCCTCCGTTCCATTGTGGACAAAGCTACTTTCAAGTGAAAGTAAAGCGTTTATCGTTTATTCTCGCATTGAATTCATCCCCAACTAGGTCATAAAGCTTTCTGACATGGATAAAAAGGGTTGAAGTAACGACCTCGGCAATCCATTTGGGTGATTTTGTGCAGCGCAGTTTAACTTTACACTTGAACGCTTTCTCAAGTATGACTCTTCCGGGTAGTGATTTCACTGACAAGTATAAAACACGAGTTGGGCTTTACAACTATCTTTTCAACATATTTGAATAAAGCGGAGAGGAAATTATGGATAAAAAGGTTAGAATTTAATTGGAAATAGGGAAAAGGTTACGGGAATATTTTAGAAGATCTAATCAAAAATGTATTAATCGATTAAATGTCCAATTGAGTCTAGTCAATTTCCCTAATAGACTATTAAACATTTGTTGGAGCGTAAAATATGAAATCATAGGACGGACAAGCTTCACTGATTACGTTTCATATGCCATTCAACTAAACTTTGACAATATCGTCGCATTTCATATCAGACTTTGACAGACATTTTCCCTCCCAGTAGATGTCTATTGATAAAGGAATTATGGTAGAAAAATATTTGATTTTTGAATATAAAGCAAAAGTGATTTGAAATGCGAGTTCTTCACCGCAACCAATTTTCCCTATGAAATCTTTGAGGAAAACGATTTGCGATTGTTTTATTCATGAGATTCTTCCATGCATCGCGTGTGCATATGAAAAAAGAAAGCATTAAGTTGTCGGTCGATACCCCTACACATATACAAGCGTCGATCTTTTAATGTAAACCGTAAATAAAATATTGCTAGTTGGGATGTATGGATGGGCAAGAAAAGTCAATAGTATTAGGGGAGAATAGTTGTGGAAAAACAATTTCTCTAGTTCACACACATCCACTATGAATTCGAATGGGATGGAATGATTCCTTTTCCACTACCACAATTTCATTTAAATTCAGTACGAGAAAGCTGGGCATACGTGTTAACTCTGGGCTGAAGATTTTACCAAATAAACAATGTAATCCTGATCGCACATTGAATTTCTTTAACTTTTCATATATGAGATATGCAAAATATTTTTTTCGCACATTTCCAATATTGATTTCATATCAATTATTTAGGCTAAGCTACACGTTACCCATCGTGTGTAACATCAACACATCATAAATACTACATGAGAAAGATTAGCATAAGCTATTCAAATCATTTTACATGGCTATAATTTCATTTCGCGAATTCTCTTTCATTTCCCTTTTACTTAAGAGGTAGGGAAAAGGTAGATATAAATAGATGAAAACAGTCAAATTGATATTTGGAGAGAAAATGCACTTTTCTTTTTTAAAAGGAGAAGAGACTCCCACAAGAGACAAGATAAACTATACAAGTCCTCAGTGTGTCTATCCTGTTTACTCATATCATGGCGGAGGAATGCACACACAAGAGCTTTTACACACTCGCATCCACCTCCTATCTCCCTCGAATTTATATACGATATATGAGTTTGAATAATTTAATTTAAATCGGATTATAAATTTATCTCGAGCCCATCCATTTCTTTCTTTTAGACTTGAGACAAATCGTGGCAAAGTAGGAAAATATGGGAGGATATGGTAGAGCATCTTGGAAGATAGAACCAATCTTTAGTTTCTTCAATTTATGTTCGTAGATGATTCTATATCTATCTTGTGTGCCCGCATTTCCATTTTGGTAAACCGAAATCGCTTTCCTATGCAAAAAAAAACGAGGATGTGTGTGCTCCACAGGAATTATTTAAGCACAAGCTGACAATACAATTAGGTAGAATAATGAGCTTTCTTTTTCCTTTTCCACTGTTTGATCTATGAGATGCTGACTACCTTTTCCGGAATGTAGCTATAAAATACTTTAACTGCTTCGACTTTTTGTTTGGTAATTCTGTCAAGATTTTGTTAAAAAGGTAACATTTGTTAGCTCTTTTGATTTATTCGAATAAGCTGATACAGAGTAAAAAATTGGGTGGAGCGGAAACTGTCGGCATTTCACAATGTTGATGAGCCTCGAAGTATGCTTTTCTTTCACTTGTAGAACGGACACGCTTTGCTACTCTGTTTGCAATTTCCCCACCCAAGTATAAATTTGCACGCGTGTTTCACTCAGTTTTTCTTCTCAAGTAGAAATTTTTCAGGTTGGCAAGTGTACATGAAAGAAGTTCACTTTTATTCAAGGTAAAAGTGTATAATGGTGTAAAGGAGTGAGAAAAGTGGGTATTTCTCAAAATAAGGGTAATAATAGTTGTTGTGTCGTCCTCATTCTTTCTCCCAATTTTTTTTCCCTTGCCAGCACTTTTTCTTTGCCTATTCTCCTCAAGTTATCGGTATAATATGCATCGTAAGAAAAGTGGGAGTGGATGAAAAAGACAGATGTGAGGGAGAAGAAGCTCAGGATTGATTTCGTAAAAAAAGCGATTGACCAATATAATTCGTACTCTACGGATGAATATTATTGAGAAAGTAGAGGAAGCAGCTCCTCCAGATTACAGGATGGGAGAATTCTATCCACTCTCTCATAATAGATTGGATGAAGCCCAGTGTAAAAAAAGAGTGGAAAGAAGCATGTAAAAAGTAAAGAAATATGTTGGGTATGGAAACGAGATGAAAAGGGAATGTGGGAAGCCTCGAGGTTGAAAATATCCGATTGCTTCTTTTTCTGGCGAAAAAAAAGTGAAAAAGGGGAAAGGAATAAGCACTTGTGATAAAAGGTAAACCTCATCCTTTTCAGCTGAATAGTCTTGCAGAAGTGCAGGGACTGGGGAGTAGGGAAAATACTTCAAAGAAAATGCAATATTAAGAGAGGAAGATCAGGAAGGAAGCCATATATAGAAGGATAATAGATGGGTGGATGACTGGTTGCTTCAAAGTTGAAATAAGGACATTCTTATGCGGCCACACATAACCCTAATATTTCCTAGAATATTAGGGAGACCCGCATAACTCTCACTTCATTCAAAGGCGGTGCGAAATTTAAAGGACATTATTCATTGCGTATAATTTGCATAGATATTCACTGGAATTACAGAGCTGAATCTACACTGGTCTGCTCAAACTCCAAATTTTACTCGCTTCTACTTAAACATTTTGACTAACCTGGGCTTTCGCACCCAATAAGTTATATCGATCTGAGGAGATAGACTTCTTCTAATATCTCTCTTCTCGAGTAGATTTTCACCAATGTACAAGTATATGAGCAGTGATGGGAACAGCAGTCGCCAATTTTTATTTTAGCTTCCCGTCACCTCTTTCTCCTTTGCTCCTCATCACTGTTGGTTTTATACTGATTATTATTAAAGAATATTCCGTGTCTTAAGTTGGGATCATGGTCTCCATGTGTTTCTTTCCCAACTTTTTAATAGCTCTTTTACTCCATTCCATACGACTAGTTGGCAAACTCTACATTACAATTCTCACTCTTTTCGCGAAAGAGTGAAAGTTGGAGAAAGAAACCAAATGATTGTGTATAATCTAATGGATCATTCCAGTCTTCCCCACTTAAGCTTGAGTAGTGCGGGTGTGTGAGTGTGGTAGAGGTTAATACTTCGTTTTTTAAAAACTTTTTCCTCTTTCCTCTCCCACTGTGGATGGGAGATAGCTGGATAATTTAGCATCTCTCACCTACCATCTATCTATGTGAGAGGTCGAACAGCTTTCTTCCTTTTTTCATTTATCTTTCATGTCCTTGTGTGGCCCTTGTGCTGGGACATGGTATAGTTATAGCGATAATGGAAGATGAAGAGGGGAAAAGTTTACAAGATACCTGACTGCACACATAGGCATGCCGCCAACTGATTCATGATGATGAGTCTCCATCCACCTACAACTGTGACTCTGCTACGTTTACAGTGTCGCAGTTGCCCTTGTGGGAGAACACGTGTGTGGGACAAAAATAATCCGTGCTTTCCCTCATCATCTCAACATGATGGTAAATAACAACTGATAGTTTATTGATTATTTGCTTACAAAATGTTTTATCGAGTTTGCAAGAAAAACTACATAAAAGCGGAACAGGGGTAGAAGATAAAACTTGAGCTTTCTCTTAGCTTCCGCTTTGGTCCACACGGTGAAGAAAAACATTGCCATTTATTCTAATGGTCTATATGAAAAGAATCAGATAGGAGATAGTCATCATATAAAGAAGGGTATCAGGGCAGGCTGATGGCACAAGATGGTGAGCGATATAAATGAAGTGTGAGTGAGTTCCACTAAAGCTAGACACAAAAGCACGCGCTTTTTCCTTACAAAAATATACCCAACTAGATACGTATCTCCCACACTTCCTCCATTTCCATCCTATTCTCATTCACTTTTCAGTATGAAATAAAAATACCAAGTACATCTCCATCTATATTTAAATATCGTAACGGGGAATTATTTGGCTTAAGGTAAGGCGATACATGGAAATATACGCCTGCTATTCTTTAAATTGAATTTTTCACAAGAATTCAATTTAAAAAGTCGGAAGCGTTTCACTTTTATTTCTCGCTGTCCCTTCTTTGCACAATAGAAAGTTTTGAGCATAATATAGCTGGGTAGCTGGAATGAATAACTACTAATTTTCAAAGCATAAAGGTGAACTGTACCTGTTAAAAATCTATTATTTGGGCAATTTAGATAATATCACATTTTAAAATCAATTTGATACAACCTATCGTAAACGTCGCTTTGTGACTGACAAATCCTCGTAATAATATCCTCAATACATCATTCTCGACTTGCAAGCATTATGAAAATGTAGAGAAGGAATATCGACTCCTTTTTAACTCTTTTCTCTCTAAAATTGAACCGATCACTCTATCATGGCATTAACAGACTTACCTTTCTTCCCCATATTTCATGTAAATAATGGACTCTATGTATCTGACGATAGAAAAAGTGGATCAAGAGGGGCCGCCCTAAATCCTCCTCACTTACTAAAAGAAAGCTTACAAGTATCACCATCATGAGGATCACCAAAAAATTCCATTTTAGATCTATTCTTATATGGGAAAAATGATAACAATATTTATACCTGTTCCGGGAGAATAAAAAATGTCGGTCTATAACAAATAGTTCTCATTGGGATCCCTAGTGAGAGACTAGAAAGGAACCGACTTCGCTTCAAAAGCTCGTTCGAAACTCATTAAAAACTCATTGAAACTGACTGTGCACTTTTTGTGCCAATCTAAGCCATCTTAATACGTGATACATATATTATTTCATAGTAGATAGGTATAAAAGTAGGAGAAAGCGGCAAGGTTCCTTTACTCTCTCTCTCTCTCTTCCCCACAACTCTAATCTATATGGGATATTATGCATGTACTGCTATGTGAAGTTATAATAACGAGAGTGATGAAAGTGAGTCGAAATTTCCTTTTCACGAGTGAATGCCACATCAGGAAACATATTCCTACATCTTCCCTCTGTTTACTTGCCTTCTCATCTAAAGCTATGGTGAAATGGAGTGGGAGAGTGGGAAAACGAAGAGCACAGGTAGAATACGCGAGACTCCGTTTAAACTCTTTTCCAGTCTACTTGGAAATGTTCACTTCTCTTCGACTATAAATTACTTTTCCTTTTGTGCTTACTATTATCCCTGCTATTTATATATTTCCAGAATGATCCTCATCTACCTACTTTTTAAATGGAGAATACCAGTTTTTTTTTCCACAAGAATTAAACCAATGGAATGAAATGAGTGTATTGTGGAGAGAGAAACTTTTCTAGACAATTTTTTCTTCTCTATAGCTTGGAATGTTCAATAGACTATTTCTCTCTTTACCTATTCCCTGAGAGAGAAGAGTGATCATTACTATTCTTATGAGAGCAGATGTCGTTAGCCTGACTCCTAGCTCAATTGAGTATGTAGCTGTGGAGAGATGAGTCAAGTACATGACAGAAATTGCACAATCATCACACCATCCTCGTCATCAATTTCAATAACATCCGCTTCTCCCACTTTCTCTCTCTGCCTCTGTGGAAAAGCCCATTAGGCATTTCCACTTATTTGTTGGGAGGTTGGTAAATAGCTTCGCTTGATAGCCTGTCACGATAATCAAAAGAACAAATATAAATGGTATTACTTTCCTCTTTCTCAAGTTGATAAAAAACTTTTCTCTCATCGGCTCCCTTCCACTGAAAGGTCGATATGCTCGTATAAGCTTGTGATAACAAATTTAATAAAAATTATTGTCCACTAGATAATGATGAAAGGAACAACCCGGAACAAACATAACTTTGTTTACATTTATCTGCTTGTTGATCCCTCGCCTTCTCACAAGTTAAACGTTACGTGCTTTAATAGGAAATTAAATAATTCTCTTTGGGAAAGGAATGAGCTTGGAGAAAAAACAATGCTTACTTTTCCCTTCTCTTTGTTTGTCATTCTGTTTAATGCTAAGACGATTAGTTCCTTTGTTCATTTACTTAATCTTGTTGTTTCCTTTGTCACGTAGTGTTTGTCTTGAGCTCTCTCGCAATATTAAAAATAAGAATGAGAATGTTAATCTGCTAGTTGTGCAATTAGTCAGATGGATAAACCCTGTCCACCCTTAAAAAATTAATTCAGAGAAGCGCGAGGGGGTGTGGTCAGAAAAATATTATTTTCCCTCTCACCCGAAACTGCTTCGAACACTTTTGTCAACATAATAACCACTAACGGTCGCTACCTTACAAAGATGAATATATATTGATGGTTTGTAAAAACCATTAAAATTCAAATGGATGTTTCACCACGTCTGTGACAAATGTAGAGATTTTTTGTACAAGTGAAAATACCAAATCCCCATTAAATTTTATTTGTCCACAACACACACTCTGTGTCCCCCATTTGAAAAGGGAGTTGTTAGTTGTTTGAAATAGGAGCCAAGTCTCACCACAGGAGACCTGTTGGTGGGTGGTCGATCATTGATACCACTCATATAATGAAATCAAAATTGCACTTTGTACTTCCATGTTTTGTGGAAAGTCTTCTCTCTAAAATGTAAGGGTTACTCAGGCGATCTAGAAATGGAAGGGATTCTAGATCGCTATTATTAGCGCTGTATCATAGTCGTAAAAAAGGTTGAAAGTTTTCAGGAATGAAAACTAGTCCCATTTGGCTCTCTCTCTCTCTCACTTTGCGTTATATGAATAAAAATAGTTTTGTATAAAAATATTTTCCCCCGCTAATATTAGGTAACCTCAGTGGAATTCACATGAGTGGAGATGTAAGCGCTCAACTTTCCACTGTAAGCTTAGATCATTAACCAAGAGTCAAGAGTTGGAGAGAGCAGCTGAAAAGGGAAGAGTCTAAACTTTCCTCCAAAATCAAAGAAAGTTTTCAATCACTTCTGGTGAATAAACAAGACTTTGTGTTGTCTCGTTAAAAGGAGACCCTTTGAGCACTTCTTCCAGCAGCGCACAAACAACGAAATATTTGCTCTGTATAAATAAGATAGAAAGTGAAGATTATTGGTGATTTGGAGACAAGCCCTTGAAGGTAAACACAGCTTGAAATGCTAGATACACATCTCTCACACCGTTTCACAAAATATCTTTTCCTAAAATGTCATCATTTTCAAATACGAATATTTACTATAAAATTTCAAGCTTAATTTTCCTAAACAATTATGGCATCAATAAATAAATTTAGTTGGAGTAGATGCCAACACAAAATGAAAATGTTTACACAATCAATTTGCGGCAACATTTTCTCCACAGAGAACTGACACGGAACGGGTGTAAAAAGCTAGCGAGAAACTATTTCACGAAACATAAGGTCTCTCCTATTTTCAAAGTATCGATATAACCATTATCAATCCATGTGCAGCCTCTGCTTTCCCAACATAAACAAAGTTTTTTTCCCCGAATGGAATGACTATGTCGACTCGTAGAAAAAAGAGTTCCTCTTTGTGCAAAAGTTTGTATAAAATATCATATCATGTAATCATGTAAGTTGCAATAGCTCTTTCTTAACTCTTTCTCCCTTCACCGTATACAAATTTCATTCGTTCAAATTAAGCCTCGTGTATATCTGACCCGAGAAAAGTTAGAGGGTTAAGACAACTCGTTGTTAAAAGTGTGTCAGGATGTTTATCATGACAGAAGAGAGAAACAGATGTTGTAATAAGAAAAGGTGGTAAACTTTTCCTCGAGATCAAGAGTGGAGCAAAGTACTTTCACAGCGGCGGTCGCAAGATAAGTGAAGAAAGACGGTGATAATTTGAAAACATAGATGTTATACACATTCCCATAATATATAAATGATGAATATGATGTTTCCTTCGGCTTTCCTTCTCCTTTTATATCATAATTATTGTCACAAGCACTTACGAAAAGATGGGCTAAACTACTAGCAGATTCCTCAAATTCCCTCATTTATTGTGCCCCAAGCGAGAGCAGAGAACGAGTGTCGGCGAATTGCTATTACGACATAAAGTAATAATAATAACCGTAATAATATGACAAGATATGGGTTGCCTCTACCCCTATTCGAGAAACTCTGAGAAAGAAGTGTGTGTGTAAGCAGACCGCAGAATAGGAGGGAGCCCACACACCACGCAAACCTGAAAAGAACTTTTCCCTCGGCTAAAGACACCAGAATGGATGGGATGAAGGCTCACTACTTGGAAGACCTTTTAAGCTCTTCGCTATCATCCGGGCTCACTTTTCCTCTCTCAAAATGGAACTTGTTAATCTAAACTAATATAAACAATGTTACATTGTTACTTTATACTAAGACCTTTATTAAAATTCCCTTTTAATTACTAGGATCCAAAGCATCCGGTGTAAATATTCAGCCTTTACTATTCCCAACTTGTTACGTTTAACATGCAAAAAGTTTTGGACAATTTGTACAAGCCACCTAATATGGCGTAATCGATGCATCAAGGTAACAAGTTATACAACCGCTATTGAACTGCTTTCCCTCAAAGTATTCCCTTTTCAACCTCTAATTATTAATTATGGTAATTCACTCACTTGAGCATAAACCTTGTTTTTCCCATTCAAACCTGATAATTGTGGATGGGCATTGTCTATGCGAAATGCCAGTGTTGAAGCAGAGACTGAAGTGAAGTTGAGTGATGTGAAAAGACAGTGGGTGAGTAGCTATCTGGCTCTGTTCTTTATCTCTGGAAACGATTATCACCACATTCTTTCCATTTAACAAGGAAACCGTTTCCTCTATTCTATCTTTACCACATCATTATAATCATTTTCGGCTATCTGGATAGTGGATAGTGAATGGTGTGAGAGAGCAAGAGAGATGTAACGAAAATAAAATTTATTTCCATTCCATTTCCCTCCCTATCTACACACAGCTTGGAGAGTATAGTAAATTGTCTTAATTCTACGAACCTCTTTTTACATCCAACTCACAATGATGTAATAATAAGATTCACATTTCACGAAACATCATCATTCACCGCTACCCATACGATCCATTATTAAGGAAAAGAGTTTCTCCTTGTTTGTCACATTCCTCTTGGAAAAAGAGGAAGGAAGCTCTCTATTATGATAGGGAAACCAATGTTGCGGTTTTCCTCCCAAATATCATTATCACCACTTTTCCCAGACTCCCATTACAAAGATGGGAGAAAAGGCGGGATAGAAAGTCTCCTTCTATGTCTCTTCGCCTTTTTTCTCTCCTGATCTACAATCCACGCATACTTTGTTCCACTTGTCTACGAGAGAATTAGAGAAAGAGATCAGAAATGATAATGATCATGAAACATATATTTTCTTCTTTGTGTTGAGCCTTTCTCTCTACTAGGCTGACAGCAAAATCCAGTAAGGGAATGATCCCCTTCACTGTGAAAAAAAAATCCTAACTTGCATAATTCTTCCCTACTCTAATGGTTGTCCGTGGTTGCGGCTGATAGCTTTCCCAAAACACATTCGTCTTCACACGAGACTTCGATTTCTCTCTTTTGAATCTCTCCACTTCTTGCGGAGAAGTGTGCAAGTGAAAGTGAAAAAATGTATTTTTTATTCAAGGCCTTTCTCTACTAGGCCAAGATGAATCATGACGGAACATTCATTTCAACTATTCATCCGAATCCACTGCAACTCTCATGTCCTTTAGTGAGTGAACGACTTGTTAGCATTTTTGTTTCGCTCTATAGCTTCAGGTATAATCCCTTTTGTTACACCTTTCCCCGACTTGTTTCTTTCAAACTCGGAGGTATTATTATCATTACTAGTTCATATAATGTAGAGTTTGTGTGTGAGAGTGGAAGAGAGAAAAATCACATAAAATAACACTAGGAGAAAATGGTGACAATAGACGTGCTCCTGGTTCCTCTTCATATTGATAGTAATGGATAGACTGGGTGTGTTCCCACTATTTTCTCCCCGTGAGAGGCTGCAACTCCGTTGGAGAGTGAAAGGAGACGGTTTCATACAAAAGAACTCATGTAATGGTGTTCACTCTATACAACTTGTTCTATGGCCAATAGTATATAAAAAACAAGACAACAGAAGGAAAAAATAGCTTTCACTCCCTTTCACAAGTATAAATATGGTGGGTGTGTAAGAGGCCCTTTTTTTACTAGAGTCGTTCATGCATTTTGACTCAAGGAAATGACACTGTTACATGCATAATTCCCGAGAGTGACGGAAGTCTAGTGGTGTTCTTCCTACTGTCCCACATCCCATCGATCCACTCTAAACCAGAAATAAGTGCATATCCTATCTCGTCTCTATTATCCATCTGCCATTTCTCCAACTTGGAACCTCCCCCCACTTCAAATAATTCATAGCCCTCTTGTCTACCCTAAAAGATATTTTAATACTGCAATAACACCAAACTAATATATATTTTATACGATTACAAGTGATAAAAGCAGGCTCATTCAGATTTTGTTGTTAAGCCGGAGATTAAAAAAAATTGTAGAGCACACCATTCACTTGGGAAGTGTGGGTGAGGATAAAAGTAGGAAAAAAATAAAAGCAGGTGAAAATATTCTTTGTTGAGGAACGGGTTGATCATGAAACGACCAACGTGAGCGTACACAGCGGGGAAATATTTAGCAGGGTTGTAAGCACTGAGAAACGGAAACGTTTTTGCTGTGACATGAAAATGTGTAAATTTTTTAGTGAGGGCAGCACAACTCAAACGGTCCCAGTGTGCACCTTCAGAGTTTTGCGGTGACATTACTCATGGCCTAGCCAAAAAAATGAGTTATTACAGAAGATAAATGCGAAGTATAGCTTATGACAGTCATATAAGAATGTATCTTAATCTAAAGCTGTCTTCATCCGGATTTCCTTTCACAGGACTACTATTATTTATATGTGGGGGATCCACTGTCATTGGTTTGGACAGGAGTTTGTTTGAAAAAAAAAGATAATGTAATCCATATAAAAGAATCACATGGAAAGTGAAAATCCGTTGCACTACAAGCTTTAGTTTTTGAGCTCTGAACGACACGACATAGGAGCATCTGCTTTCCCCAACTTATGAGTTCCAAAAGCATATTCTTTTTCGTACGGCAACCTCCAAAGAAAACGATGTCTACGCAAAATCTTTCCGTGCGTTGTAAAAATAATAATTCTATTAAAAATCATACGCGTTTATTCCCACCTTAGCTTTTTAGATGAGGTTAAGCTGACTAAAGATCCGATTTATATCTTATCTTGGAGGATGTGTGAGAAGCTGTAGAATAATTTTGAACGACATATTACAAACTTTGTCATATGATATGTGATACTTATGTGATTGTCATATTTGTACATAGGTTGATTGACACGCGATCATCTTTTCCAGAAAAGGGCGACAGTAGTAAAATGATTGAACAACTTTCTTTTCAAACTCAGCCGAAAAAAAAGATAATCAAGAGGGAACTGTGTTTCGCAAGAAAAGTTACCGCTTTAGTTGCCGTTTCCATAAAAAAGTATTCAAAATAGAGAAAATAATCGTAAAACAAAGAGTTTCTATTGAAGAAGAGTGTTGTTTCCCATCATCCTTCCACAAATCCACTTTACGTCTCCGAATAATAAAAGTCTAAACTTGTCCTATAACCCTGGTTAGTATGCAAACACACACGGAGACTTTTAAGACCACGGCATTTGTCTCGAGATCATCATTTTCACCAGCAGGAGAGTAGAAAAAGTTGCATTAAAATCGCACAAGGTGGTACAACTTTGCCACCCGATGTTCTTCTGTAAAATATGAGATTTGAGGGCAAAAATGTTATTTTCTAGTTATCCGATTGCGATGAGAAAGTAGTTGTACAGTACCTTTTTCTCTTTTGAATTACAAACTTTTGCACTCATCATAACACTCGATTTTTACTCAAATGGTGGGACAATAATCGTACGCAATAATCGTTTTGACAGATGGAAATATGAATATTCGTTACAGCTTTCCATATATACAGTGATGGTAAAGTGGGAAAAAATTAGGGTTGCGACATGTGAACAAATGATACGTTTTTTCCTGACTTTTCATTCCTTTTGTGAGTTGGTGAGACGTAAAAACGAGAACATTTTCTTTTGTTCATCAAAATCCTCCGCAAACCGGAAACACGCTTTTACCCCTTTATCTTCTGGTATTAAAAAGTGGAGCAATTATATAAGACACACAATTCCCTTCTCAAACTGTTTTCTCAGCTTATTCTTGTTCTCATAATGATTGGAAAACAAGCCATGATTCTCGGTTGACACATACTTTTCAGAACCAGCGGGAAATAATGGGGGAACTAATGATGTATAGTTAAAGCGGAGAGATGAGGGCTGACAATTATTCATCTTTTGGGAAACAGATGCCACCAAGTCCCAGTTGAATGGAAGTGGACTATAGCAAGTAGAAATTGGATAATAAAAACATGGAATGTAACAAAAGACATGTCCATTTTCTCATAATATTTATGACACTCGTCTAATTAGTGAGTATTCAACTCTTCAATTTCGTTAGTTTTGTAATAAACTATTTTTATAGTATTCCCTTTTTGATAACAAGTCCAACATGGGATTAGTATAAGCACAAGATAATCAGTTTTACACTGGATTAACATCAACTCCCTTTTACAGCCTTTGATACTCTTTCCATTTCCCAATATCAATATTTGCGATTGCATTAGCCAATTTGTCAATGTTTTTCGCTGGACTTTATGAAAGAACATTAGTGTCAGCCATGTTCCCTCTTCCGTGACACATGTACTGCTAGGGAAAAAAAGTTTGGTCGATGACAAAGTTCCCGGAACGGGTGCCAGTAGAATGTCACGTCACATACCTAAGTTATATGACATGTGTGTGTGTGCCTAGCTCAACAAAAAATAGTGTGATGAAACTTGTTTACATAGGAATCTCTTAACTGGATTATCTCTCTAGTCTACTTTGTCCAGATTTACTTTATTCTTTCATTAAATGGAATTTAAACAAGAGGCTGTGATTTTCAAAATGTTTTCATTTCTATCCTTTCATCACAATAAAGTCGCTTGTGTAAACCACGGACTGTCTCTTCTTGTCCCGGATTGTCATGATTGATCGTAGTCAACCAAAATTAAAAAATAACAGTCTTAATATTTCACTTAAACATTCTTTTTACAACTTCTTTAAAAGCAAAACTTTTTTATTATACGCTTATCACTGAGAGACTAGCCTACTTATTTAAGTAGCATTTTATGCAAAGGATCTGCAATTTATAAGTCCTTCCTTTTATAATTAAGCCATTTATCCCACTCGTGCAAAATCGCCCTTGTTTCTATCCCTCCTCCTCCACCTTTCTAGCTAACCCAAATATTTACCGAGAATTAGCATCTTGCAAAAATATTTCCTACTTTATCTCCAGCGATTCTCTGGTGTGTAAACTCTTAATTATCATAATTATCAGGTGGAATGAATCTCCCTTGCATCCTCCCTCTTTCAAGTCTTGAACACAATTGCAAATTATGAAACCGGCAAAGCATAACTTGTCTACAAACTCTGATATTGTTAAAAACTTTTGTAATTACAAAACTCTGCTTTTCACTCCTTGACAAATATGCCAAATTAATTTATCATGTTTACTACGGTATTACTATAAGCCATTTTAACAATGTCAAAAATGCTCTTCTCTTGCACAATATCACCTCTCACTTCCTTCCACTTTGTAATTGAACGTAAGGAAAGATGTTTTATGACTAGTCTAGCTTTTCTCAACCAGCTTCCTTTTGAAACTCAAGATTTGCAATAAAACTTTACGCTTTTATGTCACACGAGTATATAGGACAAGTGAAGATAGCACGAAGAAGCTACATTTTTTATGTCTAGAAAAAGCCCAATCTCCCACAAAAAATATGTGATGGTGTATACAAGAGTAAAAAATGAAAAATGAATAGCATTCAAATTTACAGTTATATATCACCTTTTCACCTTCCACTTTCTCCTCCTCCTATTATTGTAGTTTCAAGGAAACGATCGTTTTACATGATTCCTTATTTCTCGTTGTGCATATAAAAAGGAGAATTGAATAAGGAAAACTTGCAGTTAAGGAAAAGGGTAGCCAACAATGATCGGAGTGAAGCACATGAGAACCTAGTTTTATAAAAAAAATACAAGAGGAAAGTTTTTCATAGTTCAGGTAAGTAGTGACGCGATTTCTGGAGGAGAAAAACTGTCATTTTGAATTGAGTTGATGTAGAGTTGTTAACTGTTGAAAGGCGAATAAGAGTTAGAGTAATAGCTCCCTTGAGAGTTGCTAAGAAGGAAGATGACTCATACATTTCAATAGTTTTCTCTAGTTTAAGGACACTATATATAGAGTCCACTTCTTGGTCTTGCCAACACTTATGATATATCTTAACATACTTTTCATCCTACTTCCAATCCGCATAACTTCCCGTCTAGAATTAGTTGTAAACTTGTAATGACTCAAGATAAATATTTGTTTTGCAAGTTAGAATCACTCTGGAAGTTAATCGGATTTGGTTACAAATAGGATTTGACAGAAAGCCTTATTAATAAATAGATAATTTTCAAGTCAGAAAATAAAAGTCTTTAAAATGGGATGATTTGAATGAGTTTATTGTCAACTTTGAGTGGAGAAGAAGTTCTTTCTGAATTTAAATCTTTTCAAAGCGAATAAAAATTTGTGTCAGCAACTGATAAAAAATGGATGGTAGTGCCTAAATGAATTATTGTCATTTCCCTCTTGTCTTTTCCAAGCTATTTGAGTCAGCTTATATGGATGTAACTGTCAAGAATAGTTTTTCTGTTTTATGTTATATCCAAAAAATGTAGATCATTAAGGAAAAGATTTTGATGAAAGACATTTCTATCCTCTTGTTGTTCTTGCTTGCTTGACTTTTGGTTGGCAAGTCATAGCGAAGAAAAGATCAAAGTAGTTTCTCTCTGTACATATACCTTGTTCTGTTCCCTTGTGAAGGAGTCTAAAAAGGGTTTCTTTCTCTCCGCTGAGCTTCACACACGAGGAGGAAGTGAGGTGAAAGACGTCTTTACTATGTATGTCTCTCCATTCATGTCCCTCTCCGACAAATGTCTTTTACGGGATGAAATAAATTGAGTCTAGAGGTAAAGGTACATAACGTATTATTTACAAAGCTGGTGTAAAAAATCGGAGGAAACATAAAAATGAACGTATCCTTCCCCACTCTATTTATTTGAGAAGGGAAAACGGGGGAGTAAAAGTTATGAAAGAAAATAGCTTATACTACTTTTTAAAACCACTTCTTCCTCAAAGTATTTCATATCGGAATGGAGATGATTATAGTGATCTACTTAAAGGAAAGCGTTTTACTTTACGACTTGACAAAATTAACTCTAAATTTAATAACATTCTTAAAGTTAAATTGTCCACACTTAATATATTTCTATGAGATGGTATTGTTCAGATCACTTTTAACCCATTTCATCAAAATGAAAGCATAAGTGGGGAAGTGAAAGTATGTGGAACTATGTGCCACTTTAACAACAATTTCAAACTGCTCGTTTCGACCTTTTCCTTACGTTTTCTCTGGCTCCTTTCATGTTTTGTTGACTTAAGAAAGACATGCCTAGACATTTTAGGGGTCCCTTGCTAACAACTAGGTAAAGGAGAACGGGTAATATCTCTCCCAAAGCTTCACTATACATGTTCCCTGTTTGGTTGAAAAGGGATAGAGTGTCAGTCGTATGCGTAACTAATACTTATGCTAAACCATAAAATATTTCATTTCCTTTTAATATCCAACTCAGGAGATAGTCAGGGAAAGGAAGCGGGAGAGTTGAAAGGAGAAAGAAGTAAATAATGCTTTCTCCTTCCCTCCATTTCAGGGGATTGTGTGACTGTAGACCTAAGAAAAAGTACCCATGGGCACTACCAACTTATTGTAGTTATAAATGCAGCTAACTAAATAGGATCACTTTCTCATTCCTACTTATTCCCCAAAAAAGAATGGGCTTTTGGATGCATAGCTACCGCATCATTGTCTCCTTCTCATAACGCTTTTCAACAACCTTATGAGCTCTATGCTGTAGATCTCGTCTTTTCATCCTTTTATTGTCATCATTTAAATTGAGTAGCTTTTAACGATTACGTGTTTTCAACCATACCATTTATTAGGGTGAGTTATACCTTCTTTGCAGAAATCTACATAAGTTTTTTCGCATAGAGAGAGAGAGAATGAGTTCCACTTTTTCTTTGAAGTTTATCAAGACGGAAAAGAAATTGAAAATTTGGTGCTGACAACAAGCTCCATTTCAATTTATGAATTCATGGATGAAACGAAATACATTTGGGTAGAAAAAGCCGTGTACTACTTTGAACTTAATAATGGCCCCTTAAAGTTCCCAGGTTGTTTGAACTACTAGAAAGGGAAAATTTATAATAATGTTAATTTCCATTGTCAAATAAGTAACTTCTTTACCTTTCTTCTCTGTAAATAAATAGAATAGTTGGTTAGATGAAAAGAGTGATGTATAACTAGATATGTTTGAGGTAAACTTTTTTATGTGGTTATCTATCGCAATTTCGTATTTCATAGTTAGTCATTAGTTTCAATGCTTCTTTTTTTTTGGGAGATACAAAAGTTATTTTTAAACTTGGTCTAAAATTATAATCTCTTTTTGCACAGATTTCTCTTCTCCACCACCAGTATAAGGAAAGAAGCCATTCCCAATGTGAGCAAGTCATCAGTTGAATTCCCAACGCAGGCTTTGTGAACTTTCCGTGTAGAGAAAGAAAGAGAAGGCGACGAGAGAAAAGAGATTTTTTCTTCAGAGTGCCAAGAAGGGAATAAAAAGCAACCATGAATTGTCCATTTAGTAAGCCGTCTAGCAACGTAGAGAAGAATGGAGGTTCATCGAAACGAGCTCCCATGATGAGGACCAATACTCTTGGGCAGAGTACATCAGAAGATCTCAATTTGTCGACCTTAAGTGCAGCCATTGTGGCGTTGATTATCCCACAGGTATGTAAAGCTCATTAATTATGTAATATATAAGAAGTATATAATACTTTTCCTCAAATGAGAAAAGCTCATTAACAGTAAGACTTTTTGTGTGCGTACATATGTAAGCATATCTTAACGCGTTTTTTCCTTCACTTTTTAAGCCATTAAATAATTGAATCTTATAGTGTCTATATGTATAATCGTGGGCGGGGAAACTTGATACTTGAATTATTAGCGAGGATTCTAATGAATCTCAGTTTTCCCACAGTCATTAGAGCTTTTTTTCCTCGGATTAAAAATGTAGCTGTGCATATTTCTGGGAAATAATTTTTTAATTAACTTTTTTTTCTCGGCTCTCGTGAGGAATGAAAATCAGTTAGGGGAAAAATGAACGATGGCAAGAGCTTACGGTAGAATCTCACATGACCAGATAAGAGTTGATTAGGCGCATCAACATTCAAATTACTCGTTAAAGCTTAGGAGACTGCTTACCCGAGCAATAACATGAGAGATGTAGGTATACCAAATCCTCTTCCTGTTCAAAGAGAAAGCGGAAGTGCCACCGTCTCATCGCACAGAGATAATTTATGGAAATTATAGATTCTCTCTAGGCCATTCCGTGTTTGCTATTACAATTCTGCCACACTCACACTTGGGGTGGGGGAGTTAGTCAAAATCTTTGGGATGGATGAGTACGTGGAATTGATCTGGAAATGCTATAGGAGAATCAACACAGGATGAAATATATATCGTGTTTAGCCCTCACCACTTTCTCTTCTTTTGGAATGGTGAATGGTATAGTTTTTGGCAACACAAGTTAATATATAGAATGATTCGTGATAGTAGTCTCATAATGGGAGAAACATTGCAACTTTTGTTTTGCCAATAGCTGCCAAAATCTGAGATATAAGTGGCTCCATAGCTTTTCATATAAAATGAGGAAAATGTGGGAATAATGTCTGCTCTCTCTCTCTAAACCCATTTTGACAATAGTATGGCAGCAGGTGACGCGCATAAGCTATGAATCACACACTTTCAAACCTATAATAGCACTTGTGAAATGTACTTTGCACTTGTTTATCCCCTTTTTCATTTCTCTTTATGCTGTACACACATGAGCTTTGATCGTTTCACACAAAAGGAGGCTTTCAAATATTTTAATTTTTACCTCAAAAATTTAATTAAAATCTTTTTCAATAGCCCATCACACACAATATACAAGTATTTATAGAAATACTCCTATACTCCGTTTCCTCCTGTTATTATTAAGTACATTTTCATTTCAATCTGTTCCACTTCATTTCCTATCTGCAAGGCATGTTGCACCACTAGACTTTCCCTGTCTACTTTACATCCTCTTTCCCACAAGGGAGAAAGGGGAACAAGGTGAAACTCAAAGAGAACAATGGCGAGAAGTATTTGCTCACTTTAGACATGATGAAGGGGAGAGGAGCTCAGTGCGTACCGCCACATTCACTTAATATACAATTGGAAAAGGTAGAGAGAGAGAGAAAAGCACAGCCACTTATTGTTCCAATCTCTATAGATACTACTTTTTACCATTGCGAATCTCGAGGCTGGAGCAGTTGGCGGAGAATATTTTCTGTGACATTTTGTTAATTAATTTAGAACGAGTAGAGAGAAAGAGCGACGGGTTACCTTTTCGCTTTGGAAAAAAGCGATACCCGGAAGGGAGGCATTTGAAGGGATTGTAACCAGATGATAATGGGTAATCCGGGATGAATCTAGACCAGCTTCGCTAGTCACACACACACAAACCACAACTCACTCTGATTTCCCATCCGATATTGTCACAACCTGGATTCCTATGTAAATGTTGAATAAGAGAGAGCATCTTGTATAACATCCCATTTTAAATGATGATTTCCTAACATTTCTATATTCTTTTTAACAAAGTCGGGAATTCTACGAAATACCTTTTTTTATTTATTATGCGGTTATTCTCTGTCGTCGTATTTTACCTTTGTAGGATGTGGGCAAAGCTTTTTCCCATCCTCAGTTTAATATTGCTTAAGAGTCTGTTGTAAGCTATAATTAGAAAAGGTAAACAATGGCGTCTTTTCATTGCTCTAATTCCCTTTCAATATTTGATAAACTTGCCTAACAAATTTTCGAAGGTCTTAGCAAAAGGCTGGTTAATTAGAAACGTTTAATTACATAAAATTTATTACTTTTATCTTCATTAAACATGCAAAGCTATTGTAAACAGGACACTAAAACTTTGACGTTTCTCTCGATAAACAAAAATTCGGTTTCAATCAGCTCATATTTGACTTGTGATTACAAGAATTGGAATTGGGTTAGTTTTTAGAGACTGTAAGCTAATTAAATCCCAGATTGTTAATGATGTTTACTCGATCTTCCTACCTCCTTTTTAGCTTTAACAAATGTGTTGAGAATATCAAACGTTGAAGCTCTAATTTATTCCACCTTTTATGAGAAAGCTCAACACTAAATCATTAGGAGAATTACAAGGCTTTAAATTGGCTTAGATATTTTGTAGGATTTTGAAGGCTTTTGAGGAAGCGACAAAAGTGGTGTTTTTTTATAAACGTGTTTAGTTGTGACTTGTCTATATCTTGTGCTGAGAAAACATCAAAATAATTAGTTCTTTTTATTACAACACGAGAATAATCTATTAAGTTGACTTTGATTCACGTGATTGGATAAAACGGCAACGTTTTCCCTTCCCAAACACGTCGCGTAACAACCTACGTGTTATTTACGTCCTTTTTTCCCGGTGACGAGTCGAAGAATCTTTAGCAAGAGTAACGGCTAAATGGGTACGTACACGTTTCATTGATTCTTCTTAAACAATGCATGTCCTTAAAGGTGGATAAGGAGAAAAATGCTCTGGCTCTACAACACGGTAGCATTCACACAGTTCCTGGGAGACTTTTCGAGTTGGATACGTGCCATATGGCCTACATTACATGTGGCTTCCTTTAGTCTCATTCATGATTGTAATTACTCCTAACTCTAAAAGAACTAGTTCTTGGAAGACAGACCAGATTGAATCTTTTTATTTCACTTAGAATGACAATAAAAATTTCGCTGGAATATCTGCCAAGAAAAGTATAGCCTTATCTTCTTTCTCGGCACGGTCATAAATAAAAAGGTAGATAAATATCTTAATATGGCGACCTTCACATGTCCAACATTTCACTGTTGGAAGTGACATTTGTCATGAGAATTGCTATTCATCGATATCACTCATGCCTGTAATCACACCTGTCGATGAGCACACAGTATGATGGGATATCAAGTGGAAATATTAATTTTGCACGAGCCATCTCACAATGTCTTTACGGGAGTTTTAACCCGTTCGCCATTAAAAGACTTGGATTTGAGTACATTTATACCAATTTTTTTTAACCCTTCCAACGTATGCGTACGGTTGAGTGGAATATTTGACATGATTTTCTCTTTCTCTCTTCACTGAAAGGTCACGAGTAAGCACATTCAAAGAGCAAATGGAAGACTGCTGTTCTTCACTAATCTTTCTTCTCGCCAAATATCTCTCATTTCTTTTGCATACGCAGATTCAAGTGGATATTTCGGGCTGTTTGCTCTTTGCATTATATTTCATCCCTTATACTAGTGTTATAAGATGTCTTCTATCTTAAATGCAATAAAGCGTTGAATTGAGTGGAGAAAAGGAAGACTGCTGTTCTTCACTAATCTTTCTTCTCGCCAAATATCTCTCATTTCTTTTGCATACGCAGATTCAAGTGGATATTTCGGGCTGTTTGCTCTTTGCATTATAT